>CAKOAT010740709.1:0-13660 GCA_932364175.1 Eruca vesicaria subsp. sativa | reverse complement strand
ATGACCTTTTTTTATTGTAGATGGCTCCTAGAATTAACCAGTTATCCGTCCCACTTATGCTCAGATGTTTGGCGATTGTGTCGGGACTTCTTCTACCAGACCGTTGTCATCCAAGGCTGTCCCTGACTCTCAGGCGTATTATCCCGCCAATGAGATACCCTATCAGATGCCTCCACCTCCACCTCCTGCCCCAGCACCCCCACCTGCTGCACATGATCCCGCTCCAGCTGCTGGTGAGCATGAATATTAAAGGGAAATTTTCTCAAATAGACTTTTAAAGTTTTTGTCATAAAAATAGAACTCAAAAACTAAAATGATTAAAATGGCATTTTTTATTTTGAAAATTTTAATTTGTTTTTTCAAATTTGAAATCCTATCCCAAAACCTCCACTCCTCAACCCTAAACCTTAAACCTTAAACCCTAAACTTCACTTCTTAACTCTAAACCCTAATATCTAGATTAACTAATCTTAGGGAAAGTGTATATTTACTTCTTTGGATAAAGCATTTAAGTCTATTTTGTCTTTTTTATTTTTAAGATCTATATTTGTGACAAAAACTCTTTTAAATCACAGTTGCATTAATAAACATAACTTGTAATATTTTGAAAACCATACACAGTATTTCATATTTTTTTTATTTGACTGTTTATATTAAGCATGGTTGGATATTTATATTTTAGTATATTGGATTGTATCAAAGTTTTTTAAATGAATCACAATTTTTTTTGTTAAATTTAGACTAAAAGAACGTCTGGTTAGTTAGATTTTGTTTATTTTATCTTCCAATTATAAATATGTTTTGTGAGATTATTTATATTTTGATATATGTTGTGTTTAAAAAACAAAATTGAAAAGAATTGAAGTGTTGATAATTTGTAATTTAATCAAAAATATATTGATCATTTATAAGTAATACAAATAAATAAATTAAATGATTTAAACTAATTTTTTTTGGTAGTGGTTATATATCTTGTTGCAGCCTCAAATTTTAAAATTATTTGGTTTTAAAATAAGCATAAAATATAATCAGTTTTTTGAAAAAATAAAACAGTAAATAATGATTTATGTTGTTTAAAATTGTTTTCTTTTTAATTATATGATAAACACATATATCTATAATATTGTTAACTATCAGAAAATAATATCTACATTATTTTATTTTGTCTTATTTTCGTTATGTTTTATTTTTATATAATATATATAATATATATATTTTTAAAATTTATAGATAGTTTTTTATTCATGTTTTCATAGGAAGCATAAAGAATAATAAAACTAAAATTCGTTTTAATATAAAAACCTATGTGTATATTTTATAAATCTTTCCTTTGATTATTTTGTGCTTTAGTAAAGAGGAAAATTAAATTAAAATGTTTAATCACAGTTTATTAAGAAAAATGAAACAAAAACAAATGTTATTAATGGCAATCAGAAATCTTTTAATTCATTAAGAGTACATATGTAATTAACCGCTGTGAGAATTAACGTGCCCGTAACACATAGAAAATTGACTTTTCAAATAATATTATAGAAATAAAAACGATGTGGGAACTGTTCTTTTGTTCCATTCAATCCCTGAGAACATAATACTGCAAATAGGTGATCTAGACTCTCCTAAAGAGATTTGGGAAGCTTTAAAATCGATGAACCTTGGTGCTGACCGAGTTAAAGAAGCTAGACTACAGACCCTAATGATTGAATTCGATCGGTTAAGAATGAAAGATACTTAATCTGTACACTCGCTCTCCGGAAAACTTTCAGAGTTTGCACCAAAATCAGCCGTGTTAGATCACACAATGGAAAAACCTAAGCTTGTACAGAAGTTTCTTTCATGTTTGCCAAACAACAAATTATGTCGCTAATTTGGGACTATTTGATAACTATATATTGTGGTAGCAAATTTTCGACTAATTTGCCTTTAATATTAGTGTAGTTGTAAAAGAGTCGCAGTATAGTTACTTATTTGTCACAAGTATTTGCCACTAAAAAGGTGGTCACAAATAGTAGTCTCAAATTAACAGTTTTCTTGTAGTGGTTGCGTCAAGCTCCGGGAGCTTGGAACTTGAAACTCGATAGCACACTCAAAGATATTGGTTTATCAAAGTGCAGAAAGGAACCGTACGTGTATCAAAAGAAAGTTAAGACGGATTTCTTAGTCGTGGCCATTTATGTCGACGACTTATTTGTCACAGGTACATCGCTTCAAGCTATAAAACAGTTCAAAGATGACATGGCTCGGAGATTTGAGATGTCTGACTTTGTGAAGTTATCATATTACTTGGGGATAGAAGTAATGCAAAAAAGCGATGGCATAAACCTTAAGCAAGAAGGGTATGCAGATGGGATCATGAATGACAACTCAATGGAAACATGTAACTCAACGACAGTACCAATGGACGGAAACATAAAGATTTCAAAGGCTGATGAAGAAGAGGAGATCGATGCTATAAGATACAGAACAACGATTGGATGCCTAAGGTACTTGTTACCCACTCGACCAGATATCGCATATAGTGTTGGTGTGCTAAGTCGCTATATGCAGAATCCTAAAGTTTCTCATGGACAAACACTTAAACACGTTTTGAGATATGTAAAAGGGACCACGAAGCACAGTCTGTACTTCAAGAGAGATGGAACAAGAAAAGTAGTAGGCTACAGTGACAGTAGCCACAACATAGATGTCGATGATGGAAGAAACACCTCGGGTCATGTATTCTACTCCGGATCATCTCTGATCACATGGACATCACATAAACAACCTACAGTCACATTATCTTCGTGTGAAGCTGAATTCATGGCTGCAACATAAGTTGCAAAGCAAGCTATATGGTTAAAGGAGCTCTTGGGCGAGATTCTAGGCAAAGAAAATGAAAAGGTCACGCTCAAGATTGATAACATGTCTGTAGCCCTAAACCAAAAATCTGGTATTTCATAGAAGAAGCAAGCACATATTCTCCAAGTACCATATTATACGAGAGTGTGTGGAGAATCAGCTGATCGAGGTTGAGCATGTACCCGGAGTTGAGCAGAAGGCGGATATACTGACTAAGCCATTGGGGAGAAACAAGTTTCAAGATATGAGAAGGTTGATTGGAGTACAAGAAATCGATACACCGAAGATTCATGTTGGAATTAAGGGGGAGAATGTTGGGTAATTCCAATATTGAAAAAAGAAAAGAGTCTTTAGATAAAGGATAATTTATTTAAAGATAGGATAAATGGAAAATTGCTAATACAATAGAGTTTAGGAGATGGCTAAACTTATATATAAAGAAGAGAATTCTTAGGTGTTAGCTAAGAGATTCAAGAGAGTTTTAGTTTTTGTTTAAGGTTTTCTAAATCATTACGAAGTGCAGTTCTTATACTCTGTTTTTCTTTAGTAAATAGTAATTGATTTTAGAGCTTATATTTATATGTTGGTGAGATGAGAAAATTTGTAGGGTTATAGATGTTGCTTGACATCCAAAGGCAAATTGTGTATTGGTTGATTTTCAAAGATGAAAGAACATGTATTTCTTGAAATGAGTATTTCCGGTTATTGAAACGGCGATGTATTTCATATGGAAACCATAATTTCCAAAACGTTCATGTCCTTTTCTATCCACTGTAAGGAAAACGTTCAATTTTTAATTTTCTGCTAAAATTAATCAAAATAATGAATTTGACGTTGGAATAAGCTTGAATGAAAAGAAAGCTAGGATGCAAGAAAGAGATATATTTCCTACCGAGTTATGAAATAGAAAATAGGAAAGTCTTTGGTGTTTAGGGCTTTATATTCTATATATATGGAGATGTCAAAATGTGACATAACATATAGGTTTGAGAGCTTGAGTTTTGAGTTAATTTTCTCAAGTTAATAATAAGAGAGACATTCTTATTTGCATTTTGAATTCTATATTTGGTATCAGAGCTTTCAGGATCTGGTTATTACGTGCAAGATAGGATTCACGAGCTATGGGAGATATCACGGTGATATCGACTGCAAAAACAAAGGATGAACTTCCTTCGATAAAGTGTCCAATGTTGACCTCCACAAATTACACTGTATGGGCAATCAGAATGAAAGTTCTACTTAAAGTCCATAAAGTCTTGAGTATTATCGAAGAAGGAACAGATGAAGATGGTAAGAATGACATTGTGAAAGATCTGTTGTTTCAAGCCATACCCGAAACCCTAATACTGCAGGTCGGAGAGTTCAACACGGCAAAGAAGATGTGGGATGCAGTCAAGGAAAGATACATCTGTGCTGAACGAGTCAAGGAAGCTAGGCTGCAAACTTTGATGGCAGAGTTTGATAGACTTAAGATAAAGAAATCAGAGAAAATATGACTTTTCCGAGAAGATATTGGAAATTTCTTCAAAGCTTGCATCCCTAGGAGAAGAGATCGAAGAATCTAATCTTGTCAAGAAGTTTTTTAAGTGTCTTCCTAGAAAAAAGTATATACATATGGTCGCTTCTCTCGAACAAGTACTTGACCTTAATACCATAAGCTTTGAGGATATTATAGGTCAAATAAAAGCTTATGAGGAGAGAGTGGCCGATGAAGAAGAGACGCAGGAAGAACAAAGCAAGCTTATGTATACAAACACGGAGTCACAGCCTTCTTGTGAGTATAATGATGACTACAGAGGATACAGAGGTCGTGGTGGAGGTGGAAGGTTTTATCGAGGTCAAGGACTGGGAAAGGTACAACGGAGGAAGAGATACATCAAGAATCACATGTTTCCGATGTGATAAGATGGGTCATTATGCATCCTTGTGTCCAGACCGCTTGTTAAAGTTACAAGAAGCTCATGAACACGAGTAAGATGATACGCAAGATTCAGAGGAGCTTATGTCACATGGACTTGTGTATTTAAACGAGGAGAAAGTTGTGCCAAGCCAGTATGACGAGCATACTTGTGAACACAATATATGGTACTTGGACAACGGTGCGAGTAACCATATGACCAGAGATCTAAGTTATTTTTCAACAATCAACGAGATGATTAGAGGCAAAGTCAAATTTTGTGACGATTCCCGTATAGATATCAAGGGGAAAGGATCCACTGAGTTCATCAACATGAATGGAGAGTCAAGGAACATGACCAAAGTATACTACATTCCTGACTTGAAATAACATCATCGCCTTGGACAGGCAACTGAATATTGTTCTGATGTGAGATTAAAAGGAGAACTCTTGACCATGGATGACCGAGAAGGAAAACTGCTGGTTAGAGCAGTAAGATCAAAGAACCGTCTATATAAGGTATGTAAGCGTTTAAAAGAATCTTTGTGTCTTTTCTCTACAATTGTAACTGAATCACCTAGATGGCATGCACGGTTGGGTCATGTGAATTATGGACGATGAAATCAATGGTACAGCGAGAACTTGTGATTGGAATGCCTCATATATATTTTGAAAAAGAAATATGCAGCTCGTGTTTCTAGGATAACAAACACGGAAAGCGTTTCCACAAGCCACCTCCTATCGAGCTATCAAGAAACTTGAGTTAATTCATGGATATCTCTGCGGCCCCATATCACCAAGCACAATCGCGGGAAACAAATACATCTTTGTAATCATTGATGACTATTCACGGTACATGTGGACCATCTTGCTTAAAGAGAAGAATGAGGTCTTTGAGAAATTCAAGAAGTTCAAGAAGATATTAGAACAAGACAAGATGACAAGGATAAAGACGTTCAGGACTGACAGAGAAACACCTACTGCGAAGAAACAGGCATTATAAGACATCTCACGGCTCCTTATACGCCTGAACAGAAAAGTCGTAGAACGAAGAAACAAAACCTTAATGGAGATGACTCGAAGCATTCTCAAACACATGCAGGTACCTGATTAACTTTGGGGAGAAGCAGTAAGGCCTTCTACTTATGTTCTGAACCGAGTAGCTACAAGAACACTTAAGGATCGAACACCTTATGAGGCGCTTAAAGATAAGAAACCTAACCTCAATCATCTTCAGACTTTTGGGTGCATAGGTAATGTGGAAACCGTAAAGCCTCATCTAAAGAAACTAGATGATAGGTCAAGTATGTTGGTGCATCTCGACACAGAACCGGGTTCCAAGGCTTATAGAATGCTTAATCCAAATACGAAGAAAGTTGTGGTCAGCCGTGATGTTGTTTTCAACGAGATCAGAGGTTGGAACTGGAGTCAAAGCGATTCAGAAAAAAAGTAACTCATGTACCTTCACGATCGCTCTCTCGAACTTTGGTAATCATGCTATCGCAGTGATAGGAGAAACAGAGGATGAGCCTATAGTAAGTGAGATCGAGAATGATGATACTGATAGTAATGAAGAGGAGATAAGTAAAGATGAACATAACCAGGAAGATATTGAAGATCTAGAAGAAGACAACAATGAGACTAAGACTACACTAAGAAGATCAACGAGAGAAAGCAACAAACCTAAGTATATAGAAGATTATGTTCTGTATCTAGCTGAAGAAAAAGGATAATATCTGCTCATGAGTATAAACAACGAGCCAAGGAACTATGAGGAAGCACGAGATTCCAAAGAATTGACTGATGCAACTAAAGACGAGATACACTCGATCACGAAGAACCAAACATGGACTCTTGTTGATCTTCCTCAAGGAGCCAAAGCCATAGGTCTATAGTGGGTGTTCAAAGTAAAAAAAATAAATAAGATGGAACTATAAATAAGTCTAAGGCTCGTCTTGTTGCAAAGGGATATGTTCAGAGATGTGGCGTCGATTACAATGAAGTCTTCACTCCCGTCGATAGAATTGAAACATTACGGCTTCTCATCGACATTGCAGCGTCAAAGGCTTGGGAAATACATCACTGTTTCAAAAATTTCGGCACCTATCTGAGCCGGCCCAAGCCCATCAAAAAGAATCACAAACTTGACATCGAACCGGACTCCACGAGGTCGAACCAGGATCCCGGAGATCGCGGAAACACTTAGAAGAAGAGAGTACTAGGGGTGGGCGTTCGGGTACCCGTTCGGGTTTGGGTCGGGTATTTCGAGTTTTTGGGTATTTCGGTAATGGGGTATAAAACCCGTTCGGGTATTTTTACATATCGGGTCGGGTTCAGATATTTTTAGTTCGGGTTCGGTTATTTCGGATCCGGTTATTTGTTGGGGTCAAAATCGGTACGACGGAATCAACGGCCGAAACTCCCCGCAGAAATATAAAAGGAATCGTTTTATAAAACCCGAAGAATCGTTTTATAAAACTCGAGGTTCGTTTTATAAAACTCGAGGATCGTTTTATAAAACTCGAGAATCGTTTTATAAAACTTGAGGATCGTTTTATAAAACCCGAGGATCGTTTTATAAAACTCGAGAATCGTTTTATAAAACTCGAGGATCGTTTTATACAACTCGAAGAATCGTTTTATAAAACTCGAGAATAGTTTTATAAAACTCGAGGATCATTTTATAAAACTCGAGAAGCCGTTCTATAAAACTCGAAGATCATTTTATAAAACTCGAGGATCGTTCTATAAAACTCGAAGATCGTTTTAGAAAACTCGAAGATCGTTTTATAAAACTCGGGAAGCCGTTCTATAAAACTCGAAGATCATTTTATACAACTTGAGAAGCCGTTTTATAAAACTCGAAGATCGTTTTATAAAACTCGAAGATCGTTTTATAAAACTCGAGAAGCCATTTTATAAAACTCGAAGATAGTTTTATAAAACTCGAGGATCGTTTTATAAAACTCGAGAAGCCGTTTTATAAAACTCGAGGATAGTTTTATAAAACTCGAAGAATCGTTTTATAAAAACTCGAAGAATCGTTTTATAAAAACTCGAAGAATCGTTTTATAAAACTCGAGAATCGTTTTACAAAACCGCGAAAAACCGAAACCGCCGTAAAACGCGAACAAGGAGTCCCTCGACTAGTTCGCCCATCGGCGAACTAGTCCCATCTCGACTAGTTCGCCCACCGGCGAACTAGTCCCGTCCCGGCTAGATCGCCGTTGGGCGAACTAAGAGGTTCTGACTTTGCCCCACAGGTTCTTATCGCCTAGTTCGCCATATGACGACCTATCCAAGCTGAACTAGCTCGCCGTACGTCGAGCCGGACGTCCCGAGCCTCGATCTCCCTCATCCCCGATTTGAAACTTACGTCTTTCGACACGGTCGCATTCTGAACCACGGCTGAAATGTCTCCCGTTCCATCTCGATCCGACCTATCGTTCGAGTTTTACGATAAAAACCGTAAAACTTCGCTTTTTCGACAAAGAACTCGAGGAAATCGTATAAAACGACAACAGTTAAACGAAACACCGAACATTGCCTAAACTATACGATTTATTCGAGATTTCTCGTTAAAATCGTAAAAAACGCGTTTTTAATAAAAACGCGTTTTTAATAAAAACGTCGAGTAAATCGTAAAACCTTACGATTAGCTCGAGGAATTTACTAAAAATGGCATCAGATCAGGAAACGATCCCGTAAAAAGTCGGAAAACGGATTAATCGCAGAACGGCCCGGAAGGTCCTAAAACGCGATAAAAACCCATCTCGCGATCTTAACGAAATCTAACCCGAAGATACGATAACGTTTTGACGGTTTACTCGCAGGAGGAAAATAAATGCCAAGTTTGAAGATAAAAGGCAGGTTTAAATAAAAATAGAAGATTTCTGCGGAAGAAAAGGAAGGATCGAGAAAAATGGAAGATTCCCGATATACTCAAATCTGGGCGAAATGGAAAGACCGAATGGCCAAGGCGAGGAGTATATAAGTAAGAGGTCTAGGGCAGAAGCAAAGGACACGAGTTTTCAGAGCTTTCACTACCAAACTTAGCATTTAGGCAATTTTCCGTTTTCGTTATCAAGCTGCGTCCCAACTAGGGTTTTAGTCTTAGATTGCTAGAACTAGGAATTTCGCCGACGGCTCACACAGCTAAGGCAACTCTCGTTGTAACCGTTCTTACGCGAATTCGGAATAAGAATCCTTCTTGCTCTCAATCTCGTTTTTCTTTTTATATCATTCAATTTATTCATATTAATCGCGCTCTTGGTTACTTGTCGTTGGCTTTCGCAGAGATCCGGTTCCTCTGGAAAATTAGGGTTTTCCTAACTTTCCTTATTTTACGGAAATCGACAGGTGTGAATTTCGATTCCCACAGTTTGGCGCTAGAAAGAGGGGGGTCGGATTACTCTTACTCATAGCCGCAAAACGCTTGACCAAAACGATGTCTGGATGTATGAAAGACAAAGTCGCTACTCGCAAAAAGACGCTGGTAAAACAACTCCAGCAGCGACTGCTCCTACAGCCAACGCTCGCGCAAACGCTGTAGTACTCAACAAAATCGAAAACCTAATCGCGACTCTTCGCCACGGAAAGAGCAACAAAACAAGCTCACGATTTCTATCTCAGATCACTAAGGGCAACAATAAAATCTATCAAACCCCATAGTGTTTTTCTAATTTCCGAGTTAGACAAATCTCACGCGTTAAGCAAAAGACGTTTTCTGAGAACCTTTCGGAAAAATAAAACTTGCTCTCCCAGAAACCGCAGAACAAACCGTAACTTACTCGCAAAATAAATCCTAGGATACTCGCGGAAAACCCTAGGCTGTTCGCGGAATAATCCTTAGGTGACTCGCGGAAAAACCGTAGGTTATTCGCGGCAAAACCCTAGGTTGTTCGCGGAAAAACCCTAGGTTACTCGCGGAGAAAGACTTAGGTGACTCGCGGAAAAACCGTAGGTTATTCGCGGCAAAACCCTAGGTTGTTCGTGGAAAAACCCTAGGTTACTCACGGAAAAAGCCCTAGGTTACTCGTGGAGAAAGCCCTAGGTTACTCGCGGAAAAACCCTAGGTTATTCGCGACAAAACCCTAGGTTGCTCGCGGAAGAACCTTAGGCTACTCGCAGATTTGGGCAATACTATCCAGCCGAAAAGACGGTGAGTTGGCCAAGCAACCTAGCTTGCCATCTTGGCGAGCTGACCGGCTTTCCACCTCGTCCCAGAGGCACTGACTTTTTCCCGAGGGTCCGCACAAACCAACTCATAGCTATGGTGAGCCGGACCTTACTCTAAACAATAATCGCACTGCTTTTCGTTTCGTCTCAATCAAAGTTTTCGTTGAGGTTTTACCACGAAAACAAGATAGTTTGATGAATCGGGACTGTGCTCGCCGACTCACCATTAGGCAAGTTGGACAAGCTCGATGGATCGAAACATCTCCATCTCGAATCTTGATTGAAACAAGTCAACTCGACGAATCGAGATCACCCGCGTCAAGCATCTTAGCTCGCCGAACGTAGAGCTAGCTAGCTCGCCATACAGCGAGCTGACCCAAGCGCCTGGCTCGCCCAAGAGCACTGACTTCGCCCCAAGGGTTCTTACAATCCAGATCGCCACACGACGAGCTGAAAGGGTTCACCCGACTTGCCTTACGTCGGGCTGAACCAATCCTCGAGTTCTCTCGAAGTCTTGATCGCGCTGATTCTCGTTTCGTCTGAACCGGAATTTCCATCGGGATTTTACGATAAAACCGCAAAGACTTGTTTCTTCGTATAAATTCGAATCAATCGTCTAAAACGGCAACGGTTGACTTAACACCAAAGTTGCCTAAACTATACGAGAAATCTGAACTCTCTAAACCTAATCCGATTTTACGAAACTCTGCCACGCTAAGTCTGTTGGGGTCAAAATCGGTACGACGGAGTTAATGGCCAAAACTCCCCGCAAAAATACAAAAGTAATAGTTTTATAAAACCCGAAAAATTGTTTTATAAAACTCAAAGTCATTTATAAAACTCGCAGACCGTTTTATAAAACTCGAGAAGCCGTTTTATAAAACTCTAGAAATCGTTTTATAAGACTCGAAGATCGTCTTATAAAACCCGAGAATTGTCTTATAAAACTCGAGAATCGTTTTATAAAACTCGAGAATCGTTTTATAAAACCCGAAATCGTTTTATAAGACTCGAAGATCGTCGTATAAAACTCGAGAATTGACTTATAAAACTCGAGAAATCGTTGTATAAAACTCGAAAATCGTTTTACGAAACCGAAAAAAAACCGAAACAGCCCTAATTTTCCGGAGGAACCGGATCTCTGCGAAAGCCAACGACAAGTAACCAAGAGCGCGATTAATATGAATAAATTGAAAGATATAAAAAGAAAAACGAGATTGAGAGCAAGAAGGATTCTTATTCCGAATTCGCGTAAGAACGGTTACAACGAGAGTTGCCTTAGCTGCGTGAGCCGTCGGCAAAATTCCTAGTTCTAACAATCTAAGACTAAAACCCTAGTTGAGACGCAGCTCGATAACGAAAACGGAAAATTTCCTAAATGCTAATTTTGGTGGTGAGAGCTCTGAAAACTCGCCCTTTAGCTTCTGCCCTATGCCTCCTCCTTATATACTCCTCCTTAGGCGGTTTTAGTCTTTCCATTTTGCTCGAAACCGAATATTTAGGGAACTTTCCATATCTGTCGATCCTTCCTTTTCTTCTGCGGAAATCTACTATTTATCTTCAAACTTGCCTTTTATCTTCCGTCTGCGAGTAAACCGTCAAAGCGTTATCATATCTTCGGGTTTGATTTCGTTAACGTCGCGAGATGGGTTTTTATCGTGTTTTAGGACCTTTCAAGCCGTTTTACGATAAAAACCGTTTTACGACTTTAACGAGACCGTTTCCTAATCCGATGCCGTTTTTACGATTCTCTCGACGTTTTTATTAAAAACGCGTTTTTTATAATTTTAACGAAGAATCTCGGATAAATCGTATAGTTTAGGCGACGTTCGGTGTTTTGATTAACCGTTACCGTTTTATACGATTTCTTCGAGTTCTTTTCGGGAAAACGGAGTTTTACGGTTTTTATCGTAAAACTTGAACAATAGGACGGATCAAGACGAAAAGGGAGACATTTCGACCGTGATTCGGAATACGATCGTGTCGAAGGACGTATGCCTTGAATCAAGGATGTGAAAGATCGAGGCTTGGGATGGTCGGCTCGGGATGGTCGGCTCCACGTACGGCGAGCTAGTTCAGCTTGGCTAGGTCGCCATATGGCGAACTAGGCGAAACGAACCAGTGGGGCAAAGTCAGCACCTCTTAGTTCGCCCAATGGCGATCTAGCCGATGGGCGAACTAGTCGAGTGCCTCCTAGTTCGCCCATCGGTGAACTAGTCGTGACTAGTTCGCGTTTTACGGCTGTTTCGGTTTTTTGCGGTTTCGTAAAACGATTCTTCGAGTTTTATAAAACGATTCTCGAGTTTTATAAAACGATTCTTCGGGTTTTTATAAAACGATTCTTCGAGTTTTATAAAACGATTCTCGAGTTTTATAAAACGATTCTTCGAGTTTTATAAAACGATTCTTCGAGTTTTATAAAACGATCTTCGAGTTTTATAAAACGGCTTCTCGAGTTTTATAAAACGATCTTCGAGTTTTATAAAAAGGTTTCTCGATTTTATAAAAAGATCTTCAAGTTTTATAAAACGATCTTCGAGTTTTATAAAACGGCTTCTCGAGTTTTATAAAACGATCTTCGAGTTTTATAAAACAGCTTCTCGATTTTATAAAACGGCTTCTCAAATTTTATAAAACGATCCTCGAGTTTTATAAAACGATCTTCGAGTTTTATAAAACGGCTGCTCGATTTTTATAAAATGATCCTCGAGTTTTATAAAACGATTCTCGAGTTTTATAAAACGATCCCTGAGTTTTATAAAACGATCTTCGAGTTTTATAAAACGGCTTCTCGAGTTTTATAAAACGATCTTCGAGTTTTATAAAACGGCTTCTCGAGTTTTATAAAAAGATCTTCGAGTTTCATAAAACGATCTTTGAGTTTAATAAAATGGCTTCTCGAGTTTTATAAAACGATCCTCGAGTTTTATAAAACGATCTTCGAGTTTTATAAAACGGCTTCTCGAGTTTTATAAAATGATCCTCGAGTTTTATAAAACGATTCTCGAGTTTTATAAAACAATTCCTTTTATATTTCTGCGGGGAGTTTCGGCCGTTGATTCCGTCGTACCGATTTTAACCCCAACAGTTAGCCCCCCAGCTCGTAAGAATCTTGAGCCTTTAGCGTAAGGTTCTTGCGAGTGGTTAACCAGTTTTAGTTAAGTTAGGCGGAATTAATGGTCGGAAAGGTCCATTGAAAGTGATCTTTCCACTCTCCAGGGACCGGAAAGCGTTTAAGATTAGAGCTGCGCCTTGTGAAGGCTTCCTACGTAGCCTTTTGAGAGGATCAAGCCTTTCGTAGTTCATTTCAGAGTTAAGGTTCGTATGACCTGTTTCCCAGCAAGACCTTTACGGTCTAGTTATATGTTTATCGAGCATATTGATGTCGATGGCATCTTTACCTTTGCCGGCCTTGAGACTAGCCTCGTAGGCCGTTTGGTCTGGCTGAGCGTGGCCGTTATAGTTTTCAGACTGGCCGTATGCGGCTCTGAGTCCCTGCCGCTTTTGCGGCTTTATTAAAAATCAGTTTGCGTTTTTAAGAGCGTGTTTTTTTCGTATGAATGTAGCGGGAAGATTATGAGTTGATATTGAGGGAGGTCCGCGAGTTGTCGTCTCGCATTCCTTTTTCCCTTAGTGTATCGCCTTGTTCGTTTGCCCGTTTTAGGATGTTTAGTAAATCGAGTGAGCGTTTAGATATAGACGAAGAGACATGCCTTTAGGATCTCGATTCATGCCTTGAGACGTTAGCGA
>CAKOAT010739598.1:127044-158574 GCA_932364175.1 Eruca vesicaria subsp. sativa | reverse complement strand
GTGCTTTCCGTGAGTAACCTAGGGTTTTTCCGCGAACAACCTAGGGTTTTGTCGCGAATAACTTAGGGTTTTTCCGCGAACAAACTAGGGTTTTGCCGTGAATAACCTAGAGTTTTTCCGCGAACAAACTAGGGTTTTGCCGTGAATAACCTAGAGTTTTTCCGCGAACAAACTAGGGTTTTGCCGTGAATAACCTAGACTTTTTTCGCAAGTAACCTAGGGTTTATTTCGCGAGTAACCTACGGTTTGTTCCGCGGTTTCTGGGAAGGCAAGTTTTATTTTTCCGAAAAGTTCTCGGAAAACGTCTTTTGCTCAACCCGTGAGATATGTCAAACTCGGAAATAAGAAAAAAACACTATGGGGTTTGATAGATTTTATCATTGCCCTTAGTGATCTGAGATAGAAATCGTGAGCTCGTTTTGTTGCTCTTCCCGTGGCGAAGAGTCGCGATTAGGTTTTCGATTTTGTTGAGTACTCCAGCGTTTGTGCAAGCGTTGGCTGTAGGAGCAGTCGCTGCTGGACTTGTTTTACCAGCCTCTTTTCGCGAGTTGCGACTTTTTCTTTCATACATCCAGACATCATTTTGATCAAGCGTTTTGCGGCTATGAGTAAGAGTAATCCGACCCCCCCCCTCCTTCTAGCGCCAAACTGTGGGAACCGAAATTCACACTTGTCGATTTCCGTTAAATAAGGAAACTTAGGAAAAACCCTAATTTTCCAGAGGAACCGGATCTCTGCGAAAGCCAACGACAGGTAACCAAATAAATGCGGAAAAATATGAAAAACATAATAAAACGATTCTCGAGTTTTATAAAACGATTCTCGAGTTTTATAAAATGATTCTCGAGTTTTATAAAACGATTCTCGAGTTTTATAAAACGATTCTCGGGTTTTATAAAACGATTTTTCGAGTTTTATAAAACGTTTCTTCGAGTTTTATAAAATGATTCTCGAGTTTTATAAAACGATTCTTCGAGTTTTATAAAACGATTCTCGAGTTTTATAAAACCGATTCTCGAGTTCTATAAAACGATTCTTCGAGTTTTATAAAACGATTCTCGAGTTTTATAAAACGATTCTCGAGTTTTATAAAACGATTCTCGAGTTTTATAAAACGATTCTCGAGTTTTATAAAACGATTCTCGAGATTTATAAAACGATTCTTCGAGTTTTATAAAACCTATTTTTATTTTTACTTTTGCGGAGACTTTTAGCCATTGATTCCGTCGTGACCGATTTTGACACCAACAGGCGAACTAAAGACGTCCCGGACACTCCGCGTCTCGATTTCCTGCATTCCTGATTCGAAACTTACGTCTTTCGACAAGGTCGCGTTTTAAACCACGGCCGAAATATTTCCCGTTCAATCTCGATCCGACTTACTGTCCGAGTTTTACGATAAAAACCGTAAAACTTCGTTTTCTCGGAATGAACTCGAGGAAATCGTATAAAAACGGCAACGGTTAAAAGAAACACCGAACATTGCCTAAACTATACGATTTATTCGAGATTTCTCGTTAAAATCATAAAAACGCGATTTTAATAAAAAACGTCGAGTAAGTCGTAAAAAACGTGTTTTAATAAAAAATCGAGTAAACCGTAAAACCTTGCGATTAACTTGAGTAAATTATTAAAAACGACGTCAGATCAGAAAAAGATCCCGTAAAAGTCGGAAAACGGATTTATCGCAAAACGGCCCGAAAGGACCTAAAACGCGATAAAAACCCATCTCACGATCTTACCGGAATCTAACCCGCAGATTTGAAAACGTTTTGACGGTTTACTCGCAGAAGGAAAATAAAAGTCAAGTTTAAAGATAAAAGGAAGGTTTGAAGAGAAATAGAAGATTTCCGCAGAAGAAAAGGAAGGATCGAGAAGTAGTCAAATCTGGGCGAAATGGAAAGATCGGATAGCCAAGGCGAGGAGTATATAAAGAGGAGGTCTAGGGCAGAAGCACACACACGAAATTCAGATCTCTCACCACCAAAACTAGCATTTAGGAATATTTCCGTTTTTCTGTTAGCGAGCTGCGTCTCAATTAGGGTTTTCGTTCTTAAGCTTTTCGGCTACTCTTTTGTACCAGTTCTACGCAGATTCGGAATAAGAACCTCTTTGCTCTCTATTTCGTTTATTATCATTCAAATTCTAAGTTATCAGTAGGGTGAAATCGACTCCCACAAGGTGGTACGTACATATATTATACTCTTATAGTCACATACTTCCAAAACCTTTTTCCTGGCATTAAGAAAACTCTCACAGAAGTATTCAGAAAATTTTTCAAACAATGTGATGCCTCGTTAAAATCATCCCAAAAGAAAACGACAGTCTAAGATTCGTCTAAATCCAAACCATGTGGGAAATAATCGCAAGGACTATACATCATATCTCGTCAAAATCTTGCATTTAGAAAAACCTCTACAAAACTCAGTCCTAACAGCCAAAAGGTTACCGAAAAGGTTGAACTTGCCAAGAACCCATCAAGTTATATATACCCACAATTGACTTTAAGCCCGCAAATCTATACCCATAAAACGCGGCTTGTAAGGAAAACCTGTAACGAAACGCCTATAGCTATTCAAAACATCTTAAAGAATACATGAAATGAATCGCAGAGGGCCAAAACTTCAAAAAGCACTGTGAAGGAAAACGCTTCTTTCCAGGGACAAATCTACACAACCCCTTGGTCATAATTTCTTGATCGCTAATCGAACTATTAACATCCAAAAGAGAACAATGGTTTCGCCTGCGAACATCTGCAGACGAACGAAAATGTTTCTCTGACACAGGGTTAAAACTAACCCTTGAAACACCGCAAAATATCTTCAAGACCACAAAAATTTCAAGCATGAAACACGGCATAAGAAAGAGAAACCAATCTTCAGCATCCCTAAACGTCGCAGACGCATGAAGAATACATTTTTAACAAAAATACCATCTTCGATAAAAGCACCTTCTTCGAAGACCAAGCAGTCATATACAGTAACATTTTCTAAAACACATCCTTTGCGCAGAATTAAAACGGTAATATCAACCATTATGTGTGGTGCTGATCACAACAAACTGTGGGAACCGAAATTCGCACTGTCGATTTCCGTAAAATAAGGAAACTTAGGAAACCCCTAATATTCCTAAGGGCCCGGATCTCTGCGAGAGCCAACGACAAGTAACCAAATAAATGTGGAAAATATGAAAAAAACATGATAAAACGAATGTATGAAGAAAGTTGATCTTACTTTGAATTCGCGTAAGAGCGTTGCGATCATTACAAGAGATTACAAAGGCTTTGGCCGCAGGGGCCGTCAGCGAGTTAACTAGTTCTAGCAACATAAAACCTTAAACCTAGCTGAGTCGCAGCTTGATAACAAAAGACGAAAAAGATAAGAAAAAAGGTTGTGATTGATTTCGGACTAAACCAAAGAAAGGCTGCCTATGTACCCCTTTCAAGGATCAAGCCGAATGTAGTTCAATTGATAGATCAGGACAAGAGTTCGAACTTCCTGGGCGAGTTCGTCTAGTAGTTGAGCGCCAGTCATAGAAACCGAACTTGTCGAGAATCAAGCCTAAGTTTCTAAGTGCAGAGAATTCTAAGTCTAGAAAAGTTGTAAAAGTTCTGAGATGGGATCTCTCAAAATCGTCCTCTGTTCTTGTCCTCGACCTTCTGCTTATATACTCCTTCTCTAGGCGGTTGGTCTTTTCTTTTTCTCTATGATTCGCTCTTATCGGAAATCTTCCATTTTTCTCTATCTTTCCATTTTGCTTCGGAAAACTTTTATTTTATCTTCAAACTTGACATTTTCCCACTTCTGCGAATAATGGGTAAGCCGACATCATATCTTTAGGCTGGACCTTTTCCAAAGTCATGAGTGGACTTTTATCGCGTTTTAGGTTTTTCCGAGCCCTTTTGCGATTTAGCCGTTTTACGACTTTAAATGAGATCGTTTCCTAATACGATGCCGTTTTTATAAAACAACTCGAGTTAATCGTATAGTTTGGCAATGTTCGTTGTTTTGTTTAACTGTTGCCTTTTTATACAATTTACTTGTGTTTTTCCAATAAACAAGTCTTTAGCGGTTTTTATAAAAAAATCTCGAGTTAATCGTATAGTTTGGCAATGTTCGGTGTTTTGTTTAACCATTGCCATTTATACGATTTACTCGAGGTTTTACGAGAAAACACGTCTTTTAAGGTTTTTATAAAAAATCTCGAGTTAATCGTATAGTTTGGCAATGTTCGGTGTTCATTTAACGGTTGCCAATTAATACAATTTACTCGAGGTTATACGAGAAAACACGTATTTTATGGTTTTTATCGTAAAACTCAAACAGTAAGGCGGATCGATATGAAACGAGAGATGTTACAATCACGGTTCAGAGTACGATCGAGTCAAGGGGCATGGATGGTTTGGTTCATCTTGCCAACAGGCGATCTGGTTGATCAAGGTCAGCTTGCCTGATGGCGAGCTGGACAAGGTTGTTCAGCTCGCCACCAGGTTAGCTGGTCGGGCAGGGCCAGATCGCCTGTTGGAGAGCTGGACGGTTGTTCGGTTCCGATCTTTTCTCGTTTTCTCTACCCGATATCCTTTTAGAGAATATAAGGAGAACTAATTGTAGACATTGATTTCGAGGTTACGGTTTTTGACCCCAACAGACAAGGAAGTCTTTTTGACTATTTCAGATTTTGATACGAGTTTTCCGTAACTTCGTATCTCCGTAGAAAGTCTATAATTTCGTGTACGGTTTTTCTGGGACCTTTAGCCATTGATTCCGTCTTGACCAATTTTGACCCCAACAGTTAGCTCGTTAAAACCTTGAGCTTCTAGTGTGAGGTTCTAGCGAGTGATTAGACGATTTTAGGCAAGTTTGGCAATTTAGGCGGAATTTATGGTTGAAAATTTTCGTTGAAAGTGGTCTTCCCACTCTCATTGGAATGGAAGGCGGTAGGATTGGGGCTGCGCCTAGTGAAGGCTGCCTATGTACCCTCTTGAAGGTATCAAGGCTTTCGTTGTTCGTTTTAGAGTTAAGGTTTGTGTGACCTATTTTCCAATTGGCTCCCAATTTCCCTGCGTTTCGTTCTGCGGTGTTTTGGAAGACCTTTCGTAAGGCTAGTTCGCCTTCTCGAAATCTGCGGCCTCGTACGTTTGAGTTATAGTACTTTGCTGCCGCTTGCTGATAGTTCTGATTCGGATGAGGGCCTGATCCCGTCGTTCGTTAACCAGATCGTGTTCGTCGAGCAGCTTTAGGTTGTTTGACTCTTCCCTTTCCGGAAGTAGCCTTCTGCGCACTCTCGGAAATTCGACTTCTGCTAGGATCATGCATTCTGTTCCGTACACGAGGGTAAAAGGAGTTTCACCCGTCGCTCATCTCGGGGTCGTGCGGTGCGACCACAAAACTCATTCGAGCTCCTCTGCCCACTTACCTTTTTTGGGTCCGAGGCATTTTTTGAGGCCATCGAGGATAGTTTTATTAATGGTCTCGGCTTGTCCGTTGCCTTGAGGATATCTTGGAGTTGATTTTGTCAATCGTATTTTCCGTTTCTCGCAGAAAGCTTCAAATCTGGTCGAGATGAATTGAGACCAGTAATCTGTTACAATTTCGTAAGAGACTCCGTGTCTGCAAACTATATTCTTCCATACGAAACTCTCTACTTGGGCGTCTTTGATGCTTGCGTAAGAGTCCGCTTCGACCCACTTGGAGAAAAAGTCGGTTAGGACTAATAGGAAACGTTTTTGTTTTGAAGCGTGCATCGGCCCGACTTTTTCCATCGACCATCACATGAACGGATATGGTGCCGAGATAACGACAGAACTTTGGCTGGTTGATGGACAGTTGGAGTGTGCCGTTGGCACTTCTCACACTTTCGCGAAAAATCCTCGCAATCTTTAACAATCTTGGCCAGAAATACCCGTGGCGTTTGATTTTTATTGCGCAAGATCTTCTGCCGGAATGGTTTCCGCAGGACTCGGAATGCACTTCTTGCATTATCAGCAGCGCTTTTTCTCCTTGTATGCAGGTCATAAGTTGTCCAGAGAATCTCCACTTATAGAGTTCTCCGTCAACTAGAAGGTACTGTGCGGCCTGAGTCTTTATTTTTCTGGCCGCCCATTTTTCCGATGGGAGCTCTCCGTTGGTTATGTATGTGAGGATTGTTTCTGTCCATGGACAGCTGAATCCGTATTCGAACTGATCTGTGGCTGGACGGTTATCGTTTTTGTCGATATCGTCTTCCGTTTCGTTGATCAGGTTTATGACTACGGGCGGTCCGATGCTAGGGCGGTCCAATGCTAGGATGCTAGGCAGCCAGGGCGTCTGCTTGGGCGTTTTCGGCTCGAAGGATCCTAGTAAGGGCGAATTGATCGAACTTTAAGGTTAGGTCCTTGACCAAGGTCAGGTATGCTTCCATCCTTTCGTCCCTTGCCTCGTATTCCCCGCTGAACTTGCTTGCCACTAGCTAGGAGTCCCAGTAATCGTGAAGATTATGAATCTTTAGACCGCGAGCTAGTCGTAATCCTGCAATCAAGACCACGTATTCGGGTTCGTTGTTTGAAGCATGGAAAATCAATCGAAACGATTGTTTGAACACTTCTCCTGTTCGGGATGCGAGTCGGATGCCGATCTCGAAGCCTTGTTTGTATGAGGATCCGTCAACGTATAGGATCCAGGTCGAGTTTAGCTCTTGGTCGGGTGTGCCTCCCGTCTGGAGTTCCACTAAGAAGTCTGTGAGCACTTGCGATTTCGCGCAAGTCTTTGCGCGATGTTCGATGTCATATTCGTCCAGCTCAATTGCCATTTAGCTAATCTTCCCGATTGACTGGGACTGTGCAGAATTGTGCGGAGAGGGAAAGAAGTGGGCACGAAAATAGTGTGAGGCTGGAAATATGGTCTCAGTTTCCTTGCCGACATGACCACCGCTAATGCCAATTTCTCCATCATTGGATATCACGTTTCCGCGTCCAGTAGCGTCTTACTTACGTAAAAGATTGGCTTTTGTTCGCGGCGTTCTTCTCGGATGAGGACACCACTTACAGCGGTCGTTGACACCGCGATGTAGAGGAAAAGTGGTTCTCCTTCAACAGGTTTTGCGAGTACTGGCGGGGTAGCTAGGTAATGCTTTAGCTGTTGGAAAGCTTTCTCGCATTCATCGGACCATTCGAACTTTTTGTTACCCTTCAATGTTTCGTAGAAAGGAAGTCATTTTTCTGTCGATCGCGAGATAAAGTGGTTAAGTGCCGCAACCCTGCCGGTCAATCTTTGTACATCGCTTTTCGTCATTGGGGATACCATCTCTATCAGCGCTGTAATTTGTTTCGGGTTGGCCTCAATCCCTTGATAAGTGAAAAGATACCCTAAGAATTCTCCGGATGCGACGGTAAACCGACACTTTGCAGGATTTAACTTCATGTTATGAAGGTTGACTCTCTCGAAACATTCTTGGAGGTGCACGACATGATCTTGTTCTGCGAGTGATTTCACAAGCATATCGTCGATGTACACTTCCATCGCTTTTCTGAGTTTTTCAGAGAACATGCGATTGACGAGTCGTTGATAAGTTGCGCCGGCATTCTTAAGGCCAAAAGGCATTACCTTATAGCAGTAAGTTCCGCGATTGGCTATAAATGCGGTTTTCTCTCGATCGTCAGGATTCATCATGATCTGATTGTACCCTGAAAAAGCGTCCATGAAAGATAGGAGTTTGTTCCCCGCTGTTTCCTCGACTAAGCGATCGATATGCGGTAGCGGATAACTATCTTTAGGACACGCTTTATTGAGTTCAGTGAAATCAACGCAGACTCGCCACTTTCTGTTCTTTTTCTTAACGACGACAGGATTAGTGAGCCAGTCAGGATATCAAACTTTTGTGATCGATCCAACTTTGAGGAGTCTATCGACTTCATTGTTGACCGCTTCGGCGCGTTCCGGCCCCAATTTCCGTCTTTTTTGTTTGACAGGTTTGGATGTTGGGTCAACATTGAGTTCGTGACATGTGATGTTAATGCTGATTCTTGGCATGTCTTCCGCAGTCCATGCAAACGTATTCGAGTTTCTTTTCAGACAAGTCATGAGCTTGGCTTTTAAAGTCTCACTCAGGTTCGCACCGATTTCGACGCCGCATTCTGGGAAGGCTTCATCGATGCATACCGAGATGACAGGTTTGCAGGTAGGCTCGTGTTTACCTTCTAGTGCTTCGGCTGCTCGCAACTGCCAGAAGATTTCCGTTTTGTCTTGTTCTGGGGCATTGTCGAGGGCAGACGATTTCTTTTTATTTTTGGAAGGAACGTCAGCCGGCAGATTTTTCCGTTTTAAATCTGCGGCATAGCAAACCTGCGAGGTTCTCCGATTTCCCCAGAAAGTCTCGATTCCACGAGGAGTCGGAAACTTAAGACACATATGGTACGTCTACGATACCGCTTGCATTGAATTTAACCACGGTGTCCCTACGATTGCGTTGAAGGACATGGGTCGATCGACGACTATGAATTCGACGATTTTGACTATGCTCCCGGCTCGAATCGTAAGCTTGATCGTGCCGAGAGTAATTGTGATTTCTCCCGAGAGTCCTACTAGCGGGCTTGCATTTTCCGCGATTTCAGATGGATCGACTTCCATTCTCTCGAGAGTGTTTTTGAAGATGAAATCAGCCGAGCTTCCAGTATCGACTAATATCCTTACGACATCCATATTCTGGATCGTCAGCTCGATGACAAGTAGATCGCTGAGAGGTTTGATTGAATCATTCGTTGCTCTTTCCTTGAACGAGATGACATCACCGTTTAAGTTAGGCATATCTCTTCTAGTTCGTTCTAGCAGTTATTGTGTAAGAGACTCCTACCCCCCTCCTTCTAGCGCAAAACTTTGGGAACCGAAATTCGCACTGTCAATTTTCCGTCAAGTATGGAAACTTAGGGAAAACCCTAATTCTCCCGAGGTTCTGGATCTCTCCGGAAACTACTATAATGAAAAAGATAAACAGAATACAGATGAAGAATTTGCGTAAGAGCTTTTATTGTAAAGAGATCGAATGCTGTTACAAAGAGAATTGCGGAACTTGGACGACAAAATGTCTAAGGATCCGACTTGCTAGTTTAGCCACCTAAGTCCTAAATTCGCCTAAGCTAACAGCCATTTTTCTAGGTCTAGAATTCGTTCCTGCCATTGTCCCCAATCTTCTGCTTATATACTCCCTCCTTAGGCGGTTTAGTCCTTCCTTTTTCGCCAATATTCAAGTTTATCGGAAATCTTCCATTTATCTCGATCTTCCCATTTCTCTGCGGAAATCTTCTATTTATCTCTAAACTTGACATTCATCTTCAAACTTCACATTCATCTTCTTTCTGTGGCTAAATCTTCTAACCGTTAATTTATCTCTAAACTTGACATTCATCTTCAAACTTCACATTCATCTTCTTTCTGTGGGTAAATCTTATAACCGTTGTCATATCTTTGGGTTGGACACTCGTTTAAAATCGCGAGTAGGCTTTAATCACGTTTTAGGACTTTCTGAGCCGTTTTACGATAAAAACCGTTTTACGATTTTAGACGAGATCGCTTCTTGATATGACGCCATTTTTAAGTAAGCATCTCGACTTAATTGTATAGTTTGACAATTCTCGATGTTTCGTTTAATCGTTGCCGTTTTTTACGATTAACTCAAGGTTTTACTAAAAACTCGTTTTTTACGATTTTGTTTAAAAAAAATCTCGAGTTAATCGTATAATAAGGCAATGTTCGGCCTTTCGTTTGGCCATTGCCGTTTTATACGATTTACTCGAGTTCTTTAGAGAAAACAATACTTTATGGTTTTTATCGTAAAAGTAGATTTATAAGACGGATCGAGATGAAACAAGAGACGTCCCGATCATGGTTCAGGTCACGATTAAAGTCGAGGGATGTAGGCTTTGTGTCGGGAGTGCGGGGAGCAGGGAGCAGGGCTAGGATTGTTCAGCTCGACGTAGGCGAGCGGTTGTGAGACGGACAGCTTGCCGTACGGTGAGCTGGTTTGATCGAACCAACTCGTGATTATGGCGGGTTGGATGTTTTTCGGTTTTTCGATCTGAGATCCTTTCACGAGATTTTTATAAGAAATAATCGTAAACGTTGATTTCGAGATTACCATTTTTGACACCAACAAAGGACGTGTTCCCTATTGCTGCTTCTTGTGTTCTCGATTTTTCTTTTGCCGCAATGTTCTTGATACTATTCTGTGACACTCTTGCTTCTATAGAAAATGAGAGCAATGCTTTGATGCCTAAAGATTTCTCATATAATTTTTGGATTATTATACGAAACTAGTTTTATCAAGTTGGAAAAGATCTTTATGACTTCGGCATATCATCCAGTTTCACTCTGGATTTTGGCAGAGATTTTCTAAACGCATGATTGCAATGAGAGATGCTATATAGTCCTCGAGATTATTTCCCAGACGATTTGGATAAGTCTTTAGCGTTTAGATGGATCTTAGATTGTCGTTTGCTTTTGGGATGATTTTGACGAGGAATCACATTGTTCGAATATTTTTCCGCCTATTTTTGCGAGAGTTTTCTTTATAGAAAGCGTTTTCTGGATGCGAGGAAAAAATGTTTTTTGAAATATCAGTATACGAGTATAGTATACCCACCTACTCCCTCTTTTTTTATTTCTTTTTAAAACGAAAGAAAACAAATGAATGTCTTTTGAAGGATTGGGATGATCAACAATCCGGGTTGATTAAACACCATGGTGGATTGATGGTGACTTGGAATATGTCTGTTTTACAAATATTTCTAGGAACGAGTCGGTTTTGAGACGACATCAGTGTCTTTAGTTCCTTCTTTCTTTAGGAATAGAGATGAGTACGCTCGAATGTGTGGCGATCGTTTCTCGGTTGTACGAGATATTGGATCGGTTTGCGAGTTATGCCCGAATAATTAGAGAACAATAGACTGAGATATACAAAAATTGCCTATGACTTAGCATGCTAGACTATCCCCTAAATCCTAAGATCCCTAAATCTTACGGCGGCTTAAAAGGCGTTTGCAGTCCTTGCCTACGAGAAATTAGAAGTCTAATAAAATTTTCAAATCAGACATACCTTAGTTTCATCGATGATTTGGGACTGCCTCTTCTTTCATTCTTCTTCTTTTGACTTATTTTCGTATGAGTCGGTTTTCGACGAAATACCAACAAGAATATCGGAATGAGGAAGGACGCTCGGGGAAACCAATTCGTGAAAACGAAAATGTGGAGCTTGTCCAGCAAGGCCATCTCGCCGGTTGGTGAGCTGGACAAGGTTATTCAGCTCGCCTTGGCGAGCTGGTCGGGCAGGGCCAGCTTCCCTGTTGGCGAGCTTGACAAGGCTGTTGAGCTCGCCAACAGGCGAGCTGGTCAAGCAGGGCTATCTCGCCTGTTGGCGAGCTGGACAGTTGTTTGGTTCCGATATGTTCTCTTTTTCTCGTTTTCTCGACCCGAGATCTTTTCGGAGAATATAAGGATAAGTAATGGTAGAAAATGATTTCGAGGTTACGATCATTGACCCCAACAAACAAGGATGTCTTTTTGATTATTTCATACTTTGATACGAGTTTTCCGTAACTTTGTTTTTCCGTAGAAAGTCTATAGTTTTTTGTACGCTTTTTCTGGTACTTTCAGCCATTGATTCCATCGTTACCGATTTTGATCCCAGCAGTTAGCCCCCCCCCCCAGCTCGTTAGAACCTTTAGCTTCTAGTGTGAGGTTCTAGAAAGTGTTTAGACGATTTTAGGGAAGTTAGGCAATTTAGGCAGAATTTATGGTTGAAAATTTCCATTTAAAGTGGTCTTCTCACTCTCATTGGAATGGAAAGCGGTAGGATTGGGGCTGCGCCTAGTGAAGGCTGCTTACGTACCCTCTTGAAGGGATCAAGCCTTTGTAGTTTTTTTTAGAGTTAAGGTTCGTGTGACATGTTTTCCAATGAGACCTTTACAGTCTAGTTACGTGTAGAGATTATCAAACATGACGATGTCGATGGTGTTTTGTATCAGCCTTGAGACTTGTCTCGTAGGCTGTTTGCTTCGACTGAGCGTGGCCATTATATTTTTGGATTGGCCATATGCAGCTTTGAATCTGTGCCGCTCGGCAGTTGTCTTTTGAATTGTGTTTTTCGTTTTAAGAGCAATTTTGTATTCGTATGATTGTGGAGGGAAGAATATGAGTTGTCATCTCATAGTCTAATTCTTTTTTGTAAATCACCCTTTTTGTTTGCTCGTTTTAGGATGTTTATAATCTTGTGAGCGGCTAGATATGGACGAAGAGACATGCCTTTAGGATCTCATTTTATGCCTTGAGACATTAGAGACCAGTGTGTTGGGTTTATAGTAAGACCTAGGTTTACTTTCGGTTTTAAGGCTTTGCGATGGCTAATCAAAGTTCGTTTTGCATGTTTCGATTTTAAACTTATTCCATATCAATTTAAAGTCCCCGATAGGTTCTCGGCTTATACGACATGTCTTGCGGAATCGATCTTCCTCGAAGGTGCTGACCAAAATTTTGATTTCTTTCTAGAGCTATTATCGTTGTGTCGGGTGTATGAGAGCTATCTCTGTGAGATAACTTAAGTTTGTTTAGGACTGTTGCGAGTTTGTCGTGATCAGCAAAAAACTTAGGTGGTAGATGTTACCGTTTCTTAGGACTTCGCGAAGGAAACATATCTTAAGAAGTTTTGTATGGTTTTTAGTCGCGGATGGTGATACGCCCTAAATCGGAAGGATCACTCTAAGGTTGGTGGACTGGATAAGCCTTGCACCGAATGAGCTAGAAAGCACAAACGATCAAGGGATGTGGATCGAATGGTGACACAAGAGGTGCGGAAAGTCTCTTGATACTACCAACTTCTGAGCCCGAAGATATGACACACTCCGACGACTCAAAAGATAAGATGTTCGATGAAGAACAAATGATTCAACAAGTTAAAAGGAAAAGGTTTTTATTAAAAAGTTGTATGATTTGAAATAATACAAAGCAAGCCTTTATATAAGAGGCTGTGGGTTAGACCAAAGGTCTAAACTTATTCTAGGAAATACGAATATTATAAATATGGTGGACTTGACCAAAGACGAAGACTTAACTGAATTTTGAAGGTTGTGGTCGCAAAACTCTTCGGTTGGTTGCGTCCTTTCGCATGGTTGAAGATCTCGGAATTTCCGTCAGATTGATATATTATACGACCATGGCTTATATTTTCTTGATGCGTCTTTCTTGGACAAATCCAAACACTGGTATCTTATTGAGCATAAGTCCTTCACGTTCTGCATCAAGCCCATTAGCTTCTCTCGGTCTAGAATTTCATGGATCAAACCGATAAGGCCCATAAAATGTCTATTAAGCCAAGCTATGATAAGTTTCTTAGCTGGTTTGTACCTTAAGCTCCTTGTTGAGACATAGCTGCTGATCGGGGTCGCGTCATCCCCTTCTCCTTTAAAATGATTCGTCCTCAAATCCGAACCTTCTAGGATGAATGAACCGACATGGTTCTGCTCAACCAAGGTGTTTCTACTGTTCTTGTGTGCACACGTCTCTATTCCAGGCTCAAAGATGAATTTTTGTAGATCCTCTACAGGTCTCAGTAGCTCACTTGGGTCGTACTCCTTGCAAACGAATGGCTGAACCAGTTTATCACTTGATAAAGAGCCGAGAATATTACATGAATCATAAGTGGGTATGGGATATTTTTCATGATCAGCTTCTGGTCCTCTATCCACCACATCTTCAGCCACTTTTTGGTAATCCAGGACAACACTTACAGCCTCTGGTTCTTCCTCCTCATCAAAGATTGGACCGAGATTGTCCTTAGATTCTGCTCGGACATAAAAAGTCGATAGCTCTGGTTCGATATCTTTGGCCTCCTGATTTTCATCTAAAGCTGAACATGGACGTGGGTTTGTGATCCTTTGATGGATCTTAGCCTTGAAACTCTCCAGCCATCTCTCAAACCCCGTATTCCTCTTCTCTTCAGTTCTAGTCGATGGAGTCTCAACAACCGGTTTTGATTGTGGATTTTGGACAGTCTTCTTTGTGCTGCTCGTTCTAAATCTCAGTGAACCAGAATCAAGGGAGATTCGTGTACCTTCTCTTCTGAGTGGTTTCTTCCATTTGCCTCTCTCAGGTCGTGACTTCTTGCCTTCTTTCCCTTGCTCACGCTCATATTGTGATTTCATCTCTACTGTGCGTTTGTTGTACCTCCATTCTTGCAACTTTTCTTCTTGTATTTTGCGCGCTGCCTCCTCTTCATGGTTAATCAGTAGCCCAAACACATGTGATCTCTTAGAATATGAAGAGTTAAGAATGCTTGGCTTCTCTTCATGGTTTCTCTTTAGTAGTCCAAAAGACACATAAGATCTCTTAGAAGATGAAGAGTTACGAATGGCTGGTTGTGAAGAATGCCGAACCTCAGAGTGGCTCTGATACCACTTGATACGCCCTAAATAAGGAATGGATCACTCAAACGGACTAAAGGGATATGAACTCGCCAAAAGGGAGAACTGGTGGACTGAACGGTGACACAAAGGGTTGCGGATGGCCCAATGATACTACCAGACTTCGATCGTTGCCGGATGTGACGCACCGGTCCAACAAAACAAGGATCGAAACTTGGAGATAACCTCACCAAGAAACTAAGAAATGTTCTACAAAGAACAAAGAGATATAAAGTCATAAAAAGGGGAAAACAATCTGATTTATTTTGTGGCTTATAGTGCCTTATTTATAGGATTACAAGTTGTAGAGATCCAAAGAAGAACGTGCTAAAAACAAGACATTGAAAAATGAAACAAAGACTTAGACTAAATAAATTCTTTTGACTGAAACTTGGACTGCCTCTTGATATAGCCACGACCAGTACTAATTTGTTGACTTCCTCTTGGTATTCTTGATGAGAATGGGCTTGAAATGAACTTAGGAAAAGGCTGGTCGAATTTGGAGTAAAACAAACCCATAATGAAACTTTTATGAACTTTTCTTTAAGTTGAAAAGGCTCATTTCGCCCAGCAGCTGAACTAGCTCCATCTTCTGTGTCACTTTGCTCATTTAGCTCCAATATAGTGTCAATTAGCTCACTTAGCTCATTCAGCTCAAAAGTAGTGTCGGTCCAGCTCACTTGAATGTGCACATGTCTGAATTCGCGAGAACTAAAGAACATCTGATTTGTTAATGAAATAACTCCCACATCTAAACTACGTTTGATCTGATTCTTCTTCGAGGAGCTCCATAATTGAGTTGAGCACATTGTACAAGTGATTTCATGCGTAGAATCCTCGTGATTTGGAAGATATGAGTCAAACAATGAACATATATCTTTACTGCTTCCCATGATCAAGCCATGCATGTCTATTTTGCCTAGTGCTCTACCTAAGGGCGCATCATTCCCTCCCTCTTGAAAAGGATTTGACCTCAAATCCATTTTACCTGTATCAAAACAAAATGATTCAGACAAAAAGAATTTAAAGATCATGTAAAAGTCAGTGAAGGAAAATTTTGGAAAGAAACTTCCTTGGAGTTTTGAAATTATTTTCCTCAAGTATATGCATCTCCAAATCATAGGCTTATGAGCACGATCAATGCTTTCACTTTTATGAGGCTGAATCTGTTTTTCCTGGACACTCAAAACAGAAACAAAAAGACCAGGATCATATGTGCAAGACAAGTACTTGTTCAATTCAAAAATCAAGATCTCTTTTCCAAGAACAAGTAGACCACTTTTCGTCCTTTCAAAATGCTCATCAAAGTAGACATTGCAGATCAGAATTTTATCAAGATATGCAACAACATTATTCATGTTAACGTGCATATCCTTCTCAACATCTGAACACAGAAGAGTAAGTTCTGATTGAGAAGCATCTATCACAAGTTCAAGACGTTTTTCAAAGAATGTGTTGTAAACCACAATATCATCACATTTTAAGACATCAAAATTATCAAGAAATGATCTCAGAAACTGCCAAGTTTTATCATTTTCAAAACACACAAGATTAAGCTGCAAAACAGAACCACAAAAATTAAGATCACAAAAATCAGTTTCAGTTTCAAGTGATTTCTGTTCCAGCAACTTCTTAATCAAAATATCGTTTAAGACACAAGTGGATGCAAACAAATCACCAGTCATCAGTGCATGTCTAGAAGAACTCAAATTAAAGTCATTTTCTTTGAAAACAAATGAATCAAAAGATTTTCTAGCATAGAAATGGGTTTGTTGCAAATTAAGATCAAATGACTTTTAAGATGATGAAAACCTTTGCTATGTTCCAAAAACTGATCAAAGCTCAAAATAATTCCAGAACTGATGCCATTGCCATTTTGAAAACATTTTTGATCAAGGAGTTCATCAGGTTTAAACACTTTAAAAGAATTAATCATGGTTTCAAAAACAGATTTTGAAACACAAAAATCTTTCAACTTGTCAAGACCAAAACAAATCACTTCATGAGAACTGATCTTGACAAACATGTTAGGCAGATTAAGCAAATCAGATTTCTCACGGAGCTTCTGAAGATCAGGAGATAAAGGGGCAGAAGTTGTGCCAGGATCAAAGCAAAGATGTATCTCCATAATGATGGGTGTGAGGCTTGTTGCTTCTTCATTAAAGACTGGGCCAGGTTCGTCCTCCTCATCAAAGATAGGACCTAGATCATCATCCAAGGGTTTTATAGTGTCAAGACATGGCCCTTGATGTGGATAGTCTAGTGGCTCTTTCTCAAAAACCTGTTGAGACAAAACAAGACTACTCGGATGCTCCGGTTGCGAAACCGTTAGTTCTGCAATAGTTTTGTTCATTATCAAACATAAAATCATATTTTGGAGAAGGAAGATTACATTCATCCTCACAAATGATCAAACTTTTTATCAGCTCTTCATCATACTTGATTTCACTCAAATGTTTAACCGAAGAAGTGATTTATCTCTCAAATAAGAGGTTCAATCGTAGTACTTAGGGATCGAATCCACAGGGAACTAGAGTCACAAAAGAATTAATCCTAAGTGATTAAGCTAGGTTGAAAAAGGTTTAAAACAATAAAATAAATAGTTGGTAGCAATGGTAAGTTGCTGAGAAGATGGGTTTGAAAAGAATAAGAGAAAATAGCTAGATTCAAGGTTACTATTCAGAAAATCAGGATTATAAATCTATGGATGTTTTAACGAATTGCTTGCAAATATATGAGGACTTCAAAATCCTTAGACAAATCTATAGCTGTCGCTAGTTAGACTCGTCCATTGATCTGATTGCCGACAATATCGATCGATGTTGCTATCGCTGTATCGATCGATATGCTTTGTCGTCGATCGATCACTCTAAGGAGTATCGATCGATATAGCATCGGATTTAATTGAAACTGTGTCCACCCGAGAACATCTATTAGACCGCCTATCGCACGTGCCTAATAGAGTCTGAGCTTAGCCAAATGATTTAAGGATAATGACTATTAGATTAGCAAGTCCATAATCATACTTCTAGGTAGCTAATCTAGAAGAAGCAATAGGGTTCATTTGGTTAATGAATATAACAATTCAACACACCATAGTTGGGGCTAATCCCTCATAACTATTTGAACCCTAAATCTAACAAATGAATCTACTCAGACATAGCCAAGTGATTCATAGCAAAAGAATAAGATGAAAAGAAAATGCTTTTATTGCTAAGTATAGAATCGAATACAAAACTCTTAATTTCTCATTGTCTTTCTAGGGCTCATAGGCATAACTATAAATACAAGTACAATTAGGTTAAAAAACTCGTCAGGGGCAATCTTGTAATATGGTGAGAACTTGGGCTTCAAGTTGGCCAAATAAATCATGCTCATCACGCTCTGTATCGATCGATGGTACATGGTGTACATCGATCGATGGAGTATCTCGACTGAAACTTCTACGGAAGCGTCATCGATCGATTACACAGGGTGTGTATCAATCGATATGTGTCTCTTATGTCGGATCTTCATAGTCATCTTGGAAAACTCTTCTTTAAGCACCAAAAGGCACCTAAATCATCACTTTACAACAAAATGCTCATGAACCTGAAAACATACCTAATAGACTCCAACACATAGATATTTATTATAAAAACGTAGTAATACCATGACCAAAAACGGGTCAAAATCATGTATATCAACTCCCCCAGACTTAACCTTTTGCTTATCCTCAAGCAAACATCAAGTTAGTCTTTGAAAGAAGTTTAAAAACAGCAGGGACTCAATCAAAATCTCAACTTTAAAATCATCACCTCTTACTTTGTTGCAAGCCACATCTCTTATCTATCAACTACAGAAGTACATTATACCATATCCTAGCTTAGCAACCAAATACATCTAGCCAATCAACTTAAGCATTCATTGTCTGTCTATCCCCTCTACTAATTTCATTTATGCATAAAAATAAAGGTGTAGGCTTTACCTTGGGAGTATCGATCAAGGAACACATGGATTCAACTCAAACAAGTTTCAGTCATTCTCATCCTGGTTCCCTTTTCTCTCTTTATCCCCCTTCTCTGAATCCAAATATCTCTCTCTCTTACGTCAATGCCAATGAACAATTAATGTTCATCTTATTGAGTTTTCTTTTTCTTGACTAGTATAAGCGAATAATGGGGTCTTTGGTAATGTACCTCTCCCTCGCTTTGATCATTCCTTCGATTTAGAATAGTGGGGTCATAGGTAATGTACCTACCCCTCTGCCTCTCAGGAAATCATTTCAGTATTTTCTCTTTGTGGGATGCCGAAGGGAGGAGAGAAGGAAACCAAAATTTTTGAGACTTTTACCTTCCAGACTTGCAGGAGGATTCCGATTCCAAGTATAACAATCCCCAACACAAGTAGTAGATGTCAGGTTTAGGTTGGAAATCAGCTTTGGTTCTTCCAGACAACCATGAAAGTGATGTCATAGGTGATCGTTGATCCACTTTAGCATCTATAGTACTTTCTGCAATCAACAAATCAAAGAATGGTGCTAAAGAGTGGTAAGATAAAAAGTAAGACTTTGAAATTTTTTCGGATCGATATGTGTCTCGAAGATCGTATTTTAAAACTCGAGAAGCCATTTTATAAAACTCGAAGATCATTTTATAAAACCCGAAGATCGTTTTATAAAACTCGAGAATCGTTTTACGAAACCGAAAAAACCGAAACAGCCGTAAAACGCGAACTAGTCCATCCCGACTAGTTCGCCCACCGGCGAACTAAGCCCCGACTAGTTCGTCGTTGAACGAATTAGAAACTTCCTGGACGTCCCGAGCCTCGATCTCCCGCATTCCCGATTCGAAACGTACGTCTTTCGACACGGTCACATTCTGAACCACGGCTGAAACATCTCCCGTTCCATCTCGATCCAACTAATCGTTCGAGTTTTACGATAAAAACCGTAAAACTTCGTCTTCTCGATAAAGAACTCGAGGAAATCGTATAAAACGGCAACGGTTAAACGAAACACCGGACATTGCCTAAGCTATACGATTTATTCAAGATTTCTCGTTGAAATCATAAAAAACGCGTTTTTAATAAAAAAAGTCGAGTAAATCGTAAAAAACGCGTTTTTAATAAAAAAGTCGAGTATATCGTAAAACCTTACGATTAGCTCGAGGAATTTATTATAAACGACATCAGATCAGGAAACGATCTCGTAAAAAGTCAGAAAACGGATTTATCGCAGAACGGCCCGGAAGGTCCTAAAACGCGATAAAAACCCATCTCGCGATCTTAACGGGATCTAACTCGAAGATTCGATAACGTTTTGACGGTTTACTCGCAGAAGGAAAATAAATGTCAAGTTAGAAGATAAAAGGAAGGTTTGAAGAAAAATAGATGATTTCCACGGAAGAAAAGGAAGGATCGAGACAAATGGAAAATTCCCGATATAGTCAAATCTGGGCGAAATGGAAAGACCGAATGGCCAAGGCGAGGAGTATATAAATAAGAGGTCTAGGGCAGAAGCAAGGGACACGATTTTCAGAGCTCTCACCACCAGAAATTAGCATTTAGGAATATTTCCGTTTTCTGTTAGCGAGCTGCGTCTCAATTAGGGTTTTCGTTCTTAGAAATCTAAGGATTTTGCCAACGGCTCACGCAGCTTAGGCCTCTCTTTTGTACCAGTTCTTACGCAGATTCGGAATAAGAACCTTCTTGCTTTCAATCTCGTTTATTTTCGTTCTAATTTTAAGGTTCATCGTTTTCTTAATATTCGTTGTGCGGTTCTGCAGATAGCCGGTTCCTCTGGAAACTTAGGGTTTTCCCAAAGTTTCCTTATTTACGATTACTTGACAGTAGGTGGATTTTGGTTCCCACAGTTTGGCGCTAGAAGGAGGGGGGGGGGTCGGATCTATCTTACACCGAAGCTGCAACATGTCCAACGAAGAAACGATGACTGGTGACAACCAAACTCACGACGAACGCGATAACGTTGAAACAACACAACCACAAGAAGCGTCTGCGGCCAACGCTACAAACGCTAACGCCGAGACCCTCGAGAAGATGCTTTCCGAGTTTAACAAAAAATCGGAAGAAAATGAAAAGCTCATTGGTTCGCTCGCGAAACGGGTAGAAACCCTAACCGTGAAAACCCGAGCAATTAGCCCCCGCGGAACTACTAAGATCCGCGGAAGAAGGCTAGACTTTGGCGCTCCTAGGAATCGTCCCAAAACCGAGCAGGGTTACTTACCGGAAAAAGATTCCGGAAAAGACAATCCTGACGCGACGCTGAACGAATCGGAGAAACCTCCTACTCACGAACAGGGGACCGAGGGAGACGGCATCAAAAGGGTTAACCTGGAGACAAGCGACCAGGCCGATTCGACAGACGAAGACGCTGACGTCCATCCTAGGAGAAGAAAGACTCGAAGTCCTCTGCCAGAGTCTTCTCCAGAACGTTCTTTTACTGGAGACGAAGGAGAACTCGACTTCGCGCGATATGCAAAAACCGCCGAGGAGCGATCTCCGGTCACTCGCAGCAAACGCCGAGAAGGTCGGAAAACTGCTGGCGGTCTGACCGAGATTCGCGATCTCCACGAATATATCACCAAAACGGCCGCAGCGGTAAAAGCGGTGAAATCTCAGATTCACCACGCTACCAGCGCCGCACCCGAGATCGATCGGCTACTGTACGAGTCTCGGAAAACGCCCTTCACGGCCCGCATCACCGAGATCAAACTGCCCGATCCCGGAAAACTTACGGTGCCGACTTACGATGGGACGTCCGATCCCAAAGCGCACCTACAAGCGTTCCAGATTACCATGGGACGAGCCAAGCTCAAGGACCACGAAAAAGACGCAGGCTACTGCCGCCTCTTCGTCGAAAACCTAGAAGGAGCCGCGCTCGAATGGTTCGCCAAACTTAGGCGAAATTCGATCGGAAGTTTCCGTCGACTGGTTTCGGAATTCCTGAAGTAGTACTCGGTGTTCACTAACCCGGAAACGTCCGAAGGCGACCTCTGGAGTTTGGTGCACAAGGAGGACGAATCTCTCCGCGATTTCATGAGCAGATTCAAACTCGTCATGGCTAGGGTTAGCGGAATCAGCGACAAAGCCGCCATCGACGCGCTAAGGAAATGGCTCTGGTATAAATCAAAATTCCGTAAGTGGATAACTCTCGAGAAACCGTGGACGATCCAGGATGCGCTCCATAAGGCCACTGACTTCATAACCATCGAAGAAGAAAATAAAATCCTGTCCGAGAAGCACAAGCCGACGAAAACATCCGCGAAGGATAACGCGTCCGAGCAGAAACCGAAAAAGAGGAACTCTCGTAACGACAAATTCGTCCATCACGAGGGACATGATCTCCAAGGGGCGCATAACTACGCCATCAACTCCGGTTCGGACCAAGGGCGAACTACGGGTAACACGTGGACGAGAAATTCGAATTACAACGAGAATTCTTTCTGTGACCTCCACGAAACCCGCGGGCATTCCACCGTGAACTGCAAAGTTCTCGGCGCCAGTCTGGCCGCAAAATTGGTCGCGGGAGAACTTTCCGAGATATCTAGTGTCAAGGATCTCATCCGCGATTCGGATCGCCTTCCGAAAAATCGACAGGAACGCGCGAGCAGAAACTCCTCCTCAGGGAAACCAGTCAGGCAAAAAACGCGGACGAAGACAAGACGAGAAGGGTAACAACGCAGAAGGGTAACATCGCCAAAAAATCAACATGATTATCGGCGAATCGCAATACTACAACGACACCGTCTCGTCTATAAAATCCTACCAACACAAAGCCGAAACCGGCTCGAGTTGGAAGGTGCCACGGATGACTCTCCGAAAGGAGTGATCTCGTTCAACGACACTGAAACCGGAGGAATCGACCAACCTCACGCTGAACCTCTCGTCATCGACTTAGTAATAAGCAATTTAGAAGTCGCTCGGATCTTGGTCGATACGGGGAGTACTGTCAACGTGATCTTCCGCAACACGCTAGCACGCAGGGGAATCGATCTCTCAGAAGTCGAGCCGATTCCAAAACCGCTGACAAGTTTCTTCGGCGAGACGTCAATGACCCTGGGATCAATCCGACTACCGGTCGCCGCAAAAGAAGTAACAAAAATCGTTAACTTCGCGATAGTCGATTTTCCGGTTATCTACAACGTGATTATGGGCACGCCTTGGATAAATTCCATGAAGGCGGTTCTGTCCACGTATCACTTAGGCATCAAATTCCCGACGCCTACGAGAGTTGCAGTAATTTGGGGATGCCAAAGACAATCACGATCCTTCTTCCTGGCCGAACATAAGCTGAGGCAACTGGCGGTAGCAATCGTAAAACCAAAACGGGCAAAGGTCACGCCACCGCCCGCAGAAGACGACCCAAAGCAAGCAACGGCCGAGAAACCAGAAGTTTCCGCACCCATCGCTTCCACCCGACCGGAGGAGACAATCCCAGACAAAGACATCGATCCCGCAACTGAAGCGATCGAGAAGTCTGCAACAGCCGAGTAAGAACACTCGCGCAAACAATCAGAACTACGAGATGGCTTGATTTCTAAAAGGAATACGTAGGCAGCTCGCCTAAAGACGAGTTCCTCTATCCCCCCTTCCAAAACGGGAGGGGGGGGGGAGTGGGTGAGTATACGAGTATTCGTATACTCCCAAATTTTTTTACAAAATTTCTTTTAGCTTTGTAATCGAAAAATTTTCAAAATTTTTACAAAGTTAGAATATCTCCGCTACTATCGCAAACGCAAATCCGGAAAATCGCTTCCGCAGTAACAACTATTTAATAGTTTTTATAAAACTCGCATATAAAAATATTTTCGGAAAGAACTGGCGAGACGTCACCTAAACTCTCAAAGAAAAATATTTCCCCAAAGTCCATCCGCGACTATAAAAACACGAACGCTCGGCGATTGGCCCCGTCGAGCACGCTAGCCGTCCTAAACAAACGCACAGACCTATTGGTCCGCATACATCCGACGAGGATAAAATAGCGCGCTATAAAAGAAATCCAAATTTTTGGCCAGCATTTCCGGGCAACTTAGAACTTGTTCCCGGTGAGATGCTCGGTTCCAACCAGACGAATCGTATAAGCCGAGAACCTATCGCAGATTCTAAATCGGTATGGAGTCAGGTTAAAATCGCAACGGACAAAACGAAAGCCGACTAGTCATCGCACAGCCCCAATCCAAAAGTAAACCTAGGTCTTGCCCTAAACCCAGCACACTGGTCGCTAACGTCTCAAGGAATGAATCGAGATCCTAAAGGCATGTCTCTTCCCCCACGTCTAAACACTCGCGAAAATCGAAATCTCCCGAGTTAACGAATCGGACGATTTACACCAAAGAGTTAGATACGAGATGACAACTCGTATTATTCCCTCTACATCTAACACAAAACATGAATTTCATACTTAGAAAATATTTTCTTATTAAAAGCATCCAAGTACATACCGCCCAGCGGTAGGGATTCAAAGCCGCCAACGGCCAGTCCCGAAAAAAACAACAACAAAATCGAAAAACTAATAACATCACACATTGAAGTCATCAAACGCAGGCCGATCGACTTCACCATCCACGTCCGAAATCCCAGGACCAACTTCGACCGAATCCGGCGACACCACGATGGGATTCCAATGATCCCACATACGCGCCTTAAGGTCGAAAAATTCGGACTGCATGTCTCTATCCCGATTCAGGCTTTTCCGCCGCACGGAGAATTGCTTAGCAAACGAATACCCTTCATTCTGAGTTAGGGATAACCCATGAACGATCCCGCGACATTCGCGATAATCACCATGCGCTCGTTGAACAACTTCCGCATCCGAACAACCGGTTGCAAATCGCTCGCGACGAGCCTTCATTTCCTCAGCAACCTCTCGTTTGCCCGCACGACGAGCACGACGAATCCTTTGGTCAGAAAGCTCCTTTGCACGACGAGACCTAGCCGCACACTCATCCCTCACGCGAGCAACGTCCCTCGCAACCACCTCTTCGGCTTGGTTAGCCTTGACCTCTGCCCGAAGACGAGCAACTTCTTTTTCGGCCATGTTCGCTCGAAACTCGGAAAGGCGAGCTTCAGCGGTACGGCTGTCTAGGGATCGGCTCATGATAAAGAAACCCTACCAAAGAAAAGAATTAAGCAATATCATAAAAACTGCTCGGAAAAGAAAACAATAAACACACGTACCTCCTTAGCTTTCTCAGACCCCCTAATAAACTTCGGGACTTGATCATGGTCGATGTCCGGAAAATGGGAGGTCAATGATCCACCCGCCTTTGTCCAGACGCCTTCTTCCGTCTGACTATCAAGAAAAGCCTTGATAATATTGTCAGGAGAAGCCGCGCGTTCAGAATCATCATCTTCGACAACCGGATTTTTATCCCTTCGGAAGCTTGATCTGCCGCTCCTCGTCGAGGGAACATACGGAATAAACTCCCCGATAAACGGATCCTCTTCATAAACCGGAGAATTCACAAAGAGTCGAGATCGGAAGAGGGCAACCGCTTGGCGGACGCGTTGCGGAGAAAAACTGCACCAACCAACTTCACCACGTTTGAGAGAAGTGGTGATGCTCTGGAGATCCGCGGGATACGGAGGCAAAGGGTTGGTCACTGCAGAAAAACAGAAACGAATAAAAAAAATAATAATAAGAAGAAGAGGATTCGTATGAACTCGATTCACATACCTCTCCGACCCCACGTGGTCGTAAAAAACGGAATGCTACCCTCCTTGACCGACGCACTGTCGATACGGACGTAGAAGAAATTTTTCTTCCAAGAAGTAGAAAGCGTTGGGCAGCTCACGAGGGCATAGAGTGATCCTCCACGATTGCCCCGTGGGCTTTAACAGACCCTCGAGATGATCAACGTTAAAGGTAATTCCCTGCTCGTAACTCAGCGTCAAAAGACCAACGAGTTGCTTTAAACCAGGGGGCGTCAACTGATTGATCGATAGCCCCAGCCTGTGAAGGTAATGAACAATGATTTCCGGGATCAGAAACCATAAGTGGCATTGTTGCAAGAAAATGTTGTAACATGTGAAAAAATCCTCGGGCGCATCCCTGTCGCCCTCCCCAGCAAGTGGGGAATGAAACTAGACAGCCTCTGGAACTCGGCAAAATTCGCGCATGTAATTGATACTGTTAAAAAGCTTCGAGCTCAGATTTCCGGAAATTTGATCGACGTCTGACAAGGCTGGAACCCAAATCCCAGTCCTAGCGGACCCCGACTCGTCTCCCAACGCCCAAAAAGCCTCGAGGTCCGTCAGATCGACTAACGGGGACGAATACTCTTCTTTCGGAGGCGAAGCTGGAGGCTGCGAACTCGTTCCCTCAGAATTATGCAAATTGGAACTAGTTGAGGAACGAGTCTTTCTTCCTGAAAACATGTTTGAAGCTTTTCAAAGAAAGTGGAGAGAAAAATTTCTTGAATAAGTTGTGGAAGGTGGAGTAAAGAATTCAAAATTTGACTCCATTTACTTATAGGGAAGAATTTTACTATTCACCTTTGGACTTTTGGCCATTAAAGTTCCGCCTAATTCTACCAAACTCTCCAAACAAGCTCAATCCACTCGCAAGAGCCACACGATTCTTACGAGCTGGGGGGCTAACTGTTGGGGTCAAAATCGGTACGACGGAATCAATAGCCAAAATTCCCCGCAAAAAACATAAAAGGATAGTTTTATGAAACCCAAAGATCGTTTTATAAAACGAGAAGACGTTTTATGAAACTCGCAGATCGTTTTATAAAACTCAAAGATCGTTTTATAAAACTCGAGAAGGCGTTTTATAAAACTCGAAGCCGTTTTATAAAACTCGAGAAGCCGTTTTATAAAACTCAAAGATCGTTTTATAAAACTCGAGAAGCCGTTTTATAGAACTTAAAGATCGTTTTATAAAACTCGAAGCCGTTTTATAAAACTCGAGAAGCCGTTTTATAAAACTCAAAGATCGTTTTATAAAACTCGAGAAGCCGTTTCATAAAACTCGAGAAGCCGTTTTATAAAACTCGAGAAGCCGTTTTATAAAACTCAAAGATCATTTTATAAAACTCGAGAAGCCGTTTTATAAAACTCAAAGATCGTTTTATAAAACTTAAAGATCCTTTTATAAAACTCGAGAAGCCGTTTTATAAAACTCGAAGATCGTTTTATAAAACTCGAGAAACCGTTTTATAAAACTCGAAGATCGTTTTATAAAACTCGAGAAGCCGTTTTATAAAACTCGAAGATCATTTTATAAAACCCGAAGATCGTTTTATAAAATTCGAGAATCGTTTACGAAACCGCAAAAAACCAAAACAGCCGTAAAACGCGAACTAGTCCCGTCCCGAGTAGTTCGCCCACGGGCGAACTAAGCCAGCCGGCTTAGTTGGTCGTTGAACGAACTAGAAACTTCCTCGACGTCCTGAGCCTCGATCTCCCACATTCCCGATTCGAAACGTACGTCTTTCGACACAGTCACATTCTGAACCACGGCCGAAACTTATCCCGTTCCATCTCGATCCGACCTATCGTTCGAGTTTTACGATAAAAACCGTAAAACTTTGTCTTCTCGATAAAGAACTCGAGGCAATCGTATAAAACGGCAACGTTTAATCGAAACACCGGACATTGCCTAAGCTATACGATTTCTTCGAGGTTTCTCGTTGAAAGCATAAAAACGCGTTTTTAATAAAAAAAAGTCGAGTAAATCGTAAAAACGCGTTTTTAATAAAAAAGTCGAGTAAATCGTAAAACCTTACGATTAGCTCGAGGAATTTATTAAAAACGACATCAGATCAGGAAATGATCCCGTAAAAATTCGGAAAACGGATTTATCGCAGAACGGCCCGGAAGGTCCTAAAACGCGATAAAAACCCATCTCGCGATCTTAACGGGATCTAACCCGAAGATTCGATAACGTTTTGACGGTTTACTCGCAGAAGGAAAATAAATGTCAAGTTTGAAGATAAAAGGAAGGTTTGAAGAAAAATAAAAGATTTCAGAGGAAGAAAAGGAAGGATCGAGAAAAATGGAAAATTCCCGATATAGTCAAATCTGGGCGAAATGGAAAGACCGAATGGCCAAGGCGAGGAGTATATAAATAAGAGGTCTAGGGCAGAAGCAAGGGACACGATTTTCAGAGCTCTCACCACCAGAAATTAGCATTTAGGAATATTTATGTTTTCTGTTAGCGAGCTGCGTCTCAATTAGGGTTTTCGTTCTTAGATTTCTAAGGATTTTGCCAACGGCTCACGCAGCTTAGGCCTCTCTTTTGTACCAGTTCTTACGCAGATTCGGAATAAGAACCTTCTTGCTTTCAATCTCGTTTATTTTCGTTCTAATTTTAAGGTTCATCGTCTTCTTAATATTCGTTGTGCGGTTCTGCAGATAGCCGGTTCCTCTGGAAACTTAGGGTTTTCCCGAAGTTTCCTTATTTACGATTATTTGACGGTAGGTGGATTTCGGTTCCCACAGTGCTATATCGACTGCAAAGCTTTCGTGATAAGATCTGGCCCAGCTTCCAATCGAGTAATCTCCGTCTCGTGGTTAGTGTGGGACATATACTGGTTTGCAGTATGGTTCGTCGTTCGTTGATTCGAACTGTCGTTTGCGCGATCTGGGGTAGGGCATATCGATCGATGGACCAGGTGTCATATCGGTCGATGCTCGTCGGATGAAGGTCGGGAATGGAGGTTGTTCTTCATCTTCTCGAAGAAATCGGTACTCTATAGCTTGTTCCTCCTCATAATCTTCATCATACTCCTCCTGAGTAGTGATACTAGCAAGCTCGGGCATGTAATGATCGTTTTCCGCTCATCTATCCGGAGATCGGTTTCTGGAAACTTGTCTTTGATCTTCTGGAACTCTTTATCGATCGATGACCATGTGGTTCTGTCGGCCGATGGGTTGGCACTGGTATCGGGCAATATGGTAAGGTTGTCATCGGTTGATACTGCTTCTTCGGTTTCATAGTCTCCCATAGAATCATACTCGTGGGCACAGAAACAGGTGGCTACGAGTGTTGAGCTTGCTGACCTTGGAAACTTGATGATTGGGACAGGGTTGTAGTGGACGGAAGGGTTGATAAGGGTTAGGCAGCGCTTGTTGGTGTGTAGGTCACAAACGGCTCCAACTGTGGCTTAGAATGCTCTTCCAAGTAGTAGAGAAGTCTTGAAGTTGAGCTTGTTGGAGAGGACATGGAAATCTGTAGGAATTAGGGTTTCTCCAATCTGTACCTCAAGGTTTCGAACTATGCGTCCAGAGCTCTGTTGAGATCAATCCACAAAGATGAAATTCTCGTCAGAAGGCTCTATCTTCAGACCTAGATGGTCTGCCATAAGCATGGGTAGGATGCTAACTCCAGATCCTGTGGCACAAAGGGCACGTGGGAACTCAACACCTTTAATGGAGCAAGGTATTGTGAACTTCCCTGGGTCACTCTTCTTCTCTAGTGTTATCTTTTGCTTGAGGCTATCTCTGACTTGGTTAAACATCCTCCTGATGTCCTCTTCTGTCTCCCTGGTTTCTCTAAAGAACATCCACAATCCGTGTGAAAAGTAGGCTTCTTCAAAGGGTTTCTCTCTAGGTATGCTGAGGACTCTTTTTCTGAAGCTTGACAACTCCTTCTCATTAGCTTCTATTTTATAAGGCTTGGGTATCTTCTCTTTCCTTTTTCTGAAAACTCTTCCCTGAGTTTCCATTTTTATCTCCATGGACTCAAAAATATCTGTGGGTCTCTCTTTTAGGGCTGTTGTAGGGTTTCTGGTGGTGTAATACTTCTCTTGGAAAGCGTCAAGGCGTGCACTATCAATCTTAGAAAGCTGAACTCGGCGTGTGGGTACTCTGTATCGATCGACACTAGCTGGAGTGTGTCGGTCGATACCATGGTCTTCATGTCGATCGATGACACGGTCATCATGTCGATCGATGACAGGGACGGGAGGATGGGGGTGAAGGGCTGCGAAGTCGGCGTGAGACATAATCTTGACTGAATTGCACTCGCGAGGGTTTTCATCTGAGTCTATCGATCGACACTCATAAAAGTCTATGGATCGACGCACTAAGGGTGATATCGATCGATATTGAGCTGGTGTTATTGATCGATAGTAGTCCTAGGCGAATTCTCTTTCACTCTCATCTTCAGATCTCTGAATCTCTTCTACTACCTCTTGCCAGAATTCATCATCCAAGATGGCATTGATGTTCTGGTTAGGGGTGAATTCCTGCTTCTTAAGTGCCTCTCCTGTCTGAAACACCTTGGTCTCTAGCTTCTTCACATGGGTGCTGAGGGCGTCTATCTTCGTGGTGAAGGTGTTATAGACAGAGTCTTATCTTTCCGTTGAAGTTCACCTCTAGCTTCTGCTGACTCTCAAGTATCTTGTCTACCAACTTCTCCAGTTTAGAATCTTGGGTGGGTGGGTATGGGTTTGTGTAGAAGGTACTTCCAATGCTTCTGTTGTTGTTGGGGTTGCTGCTGCTGAAGTTTGTTGGTTTCTGGGAACTATGGTTGAAGTTGCTTCTCTTGAAATCTGGGCTGATGCCTCTGTAGAAAGTGCAGAGCAGTTGCACTTTGTTGAATCCGTGGTGTGAGCAATCTCGCTGGTAGGATTTGAATTGGTCCAAGTATCCTTGTATGACTCTTCAGGGTCTTGGGTGAATGTAGCAAATTTCTTCCTCCAGTCTTCAGCGCGTGAATCATCAAAGAAATTACGCAAGAAGACGTGTTTGATGTCACTCCAGGTGGTAAGGGAACCTGGTGGTAGTTGTCTCAGCCACTGCAAAGCTTCTCCAGATAGAGAATACTTGAAAAGCTTGCAGAAAAGGTAGTCTTGAGGAACTCTTTTTGCTTTGACTAGGGTTACAAGATCCTCGAACCTCTCCAGATGGTCCATAGGATGTTCATGGGGCAAACCACAAAAGGGGATTTGTCCTACAAGTGAGTAGTACTGACTCAAAATCTCCTCTCTGAATGGAAGGAGGGAGGATGGCTGATCGGTTGGAATAGAACTGATCCGGACGGTTGAAATAGGCCAAGGTTCTGGTCTCTTCTCCGGGTTGTATGATGCATGTAGGTGCAGTGTCTTCTTCAGTAATGATCTCCTTCTGATCATTCAGCTTCTGACCTGATGCATTATGAAGGTGACCATCTTGATCACGCAGGTCTCCTTTCTCATCGGGTATGAGAATCATAGGCGCTACCATGTCTCTCCGGTTAGTATCCATCGATATGAGATAAGGTGTATCGATCAATGTCAAGTGAAGGGTATCGGTCGACGAACGGTGGTTGTTGTCGATCGATGTGGTGGTGTGGGAATCGGTTGACGAACGTTTGGTCATATGTGGAAAGCGCGTATCGATCGACGAACAGTAGAGGTTGTCGCTCGATGAGGTGGTGATAGTATCGGTCAACGAACGGTTGTTGGTCGACGGTGGAAAGCGGGTATCGGTCGATACTGGAGTGTTGGTATCGATCGATGTGGAGCGTAGGTCTTTGCGGATGCTACGTTCCAGGTAGTTGGGATCTTTTGAGTACAAAAGTTGCTTGTCCTTGTTGCTTCTGGTACTGCTGGGCATGTATCTGAAAGAGACAAAAAGAAAAAGAAAAAAATTTGTGTCAAAAGATTGAAAAATAAAAAGTAACAAATAACCTAGAACGAATCAGATTAAATCTAATAGTAATCTTAGTTCCCCGGCAACAGCGCCTAATTTGATTACACTCAAATTTATAACCTAAGAAGTGATTTACTCTCTCAAATAAGGGTTCAATCGTAGTACTGAGGGATCGAATCCACAGGGAACTAGAGTCACAAAATAATTAATCCTTAGTGATTAAGCTAGGTTGAAAAAGGTTTAAAACAATAAAATAAATAGTTAGTAGCAATGGTAAGTTGCTGAGAAGATGTGTTTGAAAACAATAAGAGAAAATAGCTAGATTCAAGGTTACTATCCAGAAAATCAGGATTATAAATCTATGGATGTTTTAACGAATTGCTTGCAAATATATGAGGACTTCAATCCTTAGACAAATCTATAGCTGTCGCTAGTTAGACTCGTCCATTTATCTGATTGCCGACAATATCGATCGATGTTGCTATTGCTGTATCGATCGATATGCTTTGTCGTCGATCGATCACTCT
>CAKOAT010739598.1:106668-126944 GCA_932364175.1 Eruca vesicaria subsp. sativa | reverse complement strand
AAATGATTTCAGGATAATGACTATTAGATTAGTCACTCCATAATCATACTTCTAGGTAGCTAATCTAGAAGAAGCATTAGGGTTCATTTGGTTAATGAATATAACAATTCAACACACCATAGTTGGGGCTAATCCCTCATAACTATTTGAACCCTAAATCTAACAAATGAATCTACTCAGACATAGCCAAGTGATTCATCGCAAAAGAATAAGATGAAAAGAAAATGCTTTTATTGCTAAGTATGGAATAGAATACAAAACTCTTAATTTCTCATTGTCTTTCTAGAACTCATAAGCATAACTATAAATACAAGTACAATTAGGTTAAAAACTCGTCAGGGGAAATCTTGTAATTTGGTGAGAACTTGGGCTTCAAGTTCGCCAAATAAATCTTGCTCATCACGCTCTGTATCGATCGATGGTACATGGTGTACATCGATCAATGGAGTATCTCGACTTCAACTTCTACGGAAGCGTCATCGATCGATTACACAGGGTGTGTATCGATCGATATGTGTCTATTATGTCAGATCTTCATAGTCATCTTGGAAAACTCTTCTTTAAGCACCAAAAGGCACCTAAATCATCACTTTACCACAAAATTCTCCTGAACCTGAAAACATACCTAATAAACTCCAAAACATAGATATTTATTATAAAAACATAGTAATACCATGACCAAAAACGGGTCAAAATCATGGTATATCAATACTCATCAAAAATGGGTAAATAATCTGAAAAATCTTTTAGATCTTCAAGGTTGTTTTCAAATTTACCTTTAGGTTTTTCATTGATGAACAATGATGGCTCATCTACAGGTGCACGTGTGGATGTGATCTTCTTATGGATATTGGTGATGTCCTTGAGGGCTTTCATCTTTCCCTTCTCAAAATTGTCACAGATTTCTTGGATATCAAACTGAAGTAATCGCCTCTTTGGATCAGTCACATCTCTGGTCGTTTTGATTTGCTCTTTGCACCTACGGTTTGGTTTTTCCTGCACACTAACAAACTCATCAAAATTATTCAAAAAATATTTAATTGAATATTGAGAGACAGTTTGTTGTGGGGATTTCTCCTTGATACTTCTCTAGTGAAGACCAAATATCTTATTCCTGAAATAAGTACTCAACACAAAAGATTAGATAAAACCTCACACTCTCAAGTGTTTAATCTCACCCACTAAAGTGTTTCTCTCAGATTTATGGTGATCACACATATAGTCCCTCTCAAAGTTCTAAGAGAACAAATCAAGTAACCCTATGGATTTCTCCTAGCAAACAAGAGATGAACACAAGATAGAAAGATAAGAAAATTGGTTTTGAAATCCGTATTAACCACTCCAAGACTGGATTTCTTCTCAGCCAGCAGGATTTCTCTTCCACCACCTAACCAAATAAATTAAACTTTGCTTCTTTTTCTCTCTGTTTTTTTTTCTTTTTTTCTTTTTTTTTCTTTTTTTTCTCTTTTTTCCTTTTTTTTTTCTTTTTTTTTTCTTTTTTTTTTCTTTTTTTTTTGTTTTATAGAAAAATGACGATACGTAAAGATAGTGGCCCGGATTTGAGATAGAAGAAGAAGAAGAAGAAGAAGAAGAAGAAGAAGAAGAAGAAGAAGAAGAAGAAGAAGAAGAAGAAGAAGAAGAAGAAGAAGAAGAAGAAGAAGAAGAAGAAGAAGAAGAAGAAGAAGAAGAATCTCTGTGTCGGGTGTATGAGAGCTATCTCTGTGAGCTAACTTAAGTTTGTTTAGGACTGTTGCGAGTTTGTCGTGATCAGCAAAAAACTTAGGTGGTAGATGTTACCGTTTCTTAGGACTTCGCGAAGGAAACATATCTTAAGAAGTTTTGTATGGTTTTTAGTCGCGGATTGGAAGGATCACTCTAAGGTTGGTGGACTGGATAAGCCTTGCACCAAATGAGCTAGAAAGCACAAACGATCAAGGGATGTGGATCGAATGGTGACACAAGAGGTGCGGAAAGTCTCTTAATACTACCAACTTCTGAGCCCGAAGATATGACACACTCCGACGACTCAGAAGATAAGATGTTCGATGAAAAACAAATGATTCAACAAGTTAAAAGGAAAAGGTTTTTATTAAAAAGTTGTATGTTTTGAAATAATACAAAGCAAGCCTTTATATAAGAGGCTGTGGGTTAGACCAAAGGTCTAAACTTATTCTAGGAAATACAAATATTATAAATATGGTGGACTTGACCAAAGACTAAGACTTAACTGAATTTTGAAGGTTGTGGTCGAACAACTCTTCGGTTGGTTGCGTCCTTTCGCATGGTTGAAGATCTCGGAATTTCCGTCAGATTGATATATTATACGACCATGGCTTATATTTTCTTGGTGTGTCTTTCTTGGACAAATCCAAACACTGGTATCTTATTGAGCATAAGTCCTTCACGTTCTGCATCAAGCCTATTAGCTTCTTCCGGTCTAGAATTTCATGGATCAAACCAGTAAGGCCAACAAAATGTCTATTAAGCCAAGCTATGATAAGTTGCTTATCTGGTTCGTACCTTAAGCTCCTTGTTGAGACATAGCTGCTGATCTGGGTTGCATCAGATGGGCTGTTGGGTGTTCCAAGAAAGTGATTTTATCGAGTAAGCAAATTTTGTCGAAAAATTGTTCTTCAGGCGTCTGCGATGTCTCGCAATTCCGAAGATTGGTTTTTCTTTCATATGCCGCGTTTCATGTTCGAAAATTTTGCAGGCTGTATGATGTTGTGCGGTGTTGCAAAAGTTTTGTCTTAACCCTGCTTTGCATGAACTCTTTGGTTCGTTTGCGGATATTCGCAGCCAAAACTTATGTTCCTGCTTGGATTTTAAGGAGTTTGATTTGTGCTAGAGCAATTAGGACCGAGGGGTCGCGTAAGTTTGTTCCTGAAAAGAAGCACCTTTAATTACAGTGCTTTGTGAAGTGTTGACCTTCTAAGATCTTTTTCATATGTTTTAAGGATAACTCGTATGGCTTCAGGAGCTCTGTTACGAGTGTTTTCTTACACGTCGGGTTTTGTAGGCAACTTGCTTCAGAAATAGAGTGAATTGTGAGAGTGTAGATATTAGTCAATTTTCGACAAGTTTACATTGTCCGTTGAATGTTTTGGCCTAGCGCGAGGGTTGTATTCAGCCGCGTAGCCAAGGAGGTAGTTGATTTTGGATTAGACCATGACACTTTCGTGCTATCAATAAGGTCGAGTTGGATTGGATCACCCTTAAAAGGGTTGCTGTAACCTAACTCGTCATCGAAGTGAAGCGTGATTGGACAGGGACCTAGTAGCGTTTGTCGAGATTGATATGCCAAGTACGACTGTGGTCGTAGAAAACGTTTTTCCGTTTCAGGTTTGATTCATACGATGAACTTTTCGTATAATCTTTTCTTTGTTCGTATGAAAGTTGTTTCTTTCTTACCCGAGGGAGACAGGGCCTAAGAAGCTCGATGCAGAGCCCGTGCGGAGTTGATTGGTTGTCCAATGTCGGATCGTATTGGCTTTGCCATATGGAAAGTACTTTTCACAAAACCTGTTACGTTTTCTTTCGAAAGTTACTTCGTACGTCAAAGTCTTTGATTATACAGAGGATTCCTTGCATAAGTGATGGGCTACGAATTTGACGCGACGTATGAAAATTTCAAAAAAACAATGCTTCCGCGAATTTTTGAGAAACCTTTCCGCTTTGTTTTTGATTCTTTGTTGATAGTTTCTTGGAGTCACTCATGGAGTTTTACCGAAGGTTATTTCACCGAGATCTAGTCGCGAAACGTTTTAGCGGGTTTATTGAGCGGAATAGGATCACTTGACCAGCAATAGGATCAGTCGGCGAGCAGGAAGGAAGTGTTCCCTATTGCTGCTTCTTGTGTTCTCGATTTTTCTTTTGCCGCAATGTTCTTGATACTATTCCGTGACACACTTGGATCGACAGCAATTGAGAGCAATGCTTTGATTCTGAAAGATTTCTTGTATAATTTTTGGATTCTTATACGAAACTTGTTTTATCAAGTTGGAAAATATCTGACTTCGGCATATGATCGAGTTTCACTCTGAATATTGGCAGAGATTTTCTAAACGCATGATTGCAATGAGAGATGTTGTATAGTCCTGGAGATTATTTCCCAGACGATTTGATCAGTCTTTAGCATTTAAACGGATCTTAGATTGTCGTTTTCTTTTTGGATGATTTTTACGAGGCATCGCATTGTCCAAATACTTTTCTGCCTATTTTTGCGAGAACTTGCTTTACAGAAAGCGTTTTCTGGATGCGAGGAAAAATGTTTTTGTAAATATGGGAGTATACAAGTATAGCATACGCACCTACTCCCTCCTTTTTTTCTTTTTAAGACGAAAGAAAGCAGATGAATTTCTTTTGAAGGATTGGGATGATCGAAAATATGGGTCGATTAAAGACCACGGTGGATTGATGATGACTTGGAATATGTCTGTTTTACAAAATTTTCTAGGAACGAGTCGGTTTTAAGACGACGTTAGTGTCTCTAGTTCCTTCTTTCATTAGGAAAAGAGATGACTACGCTCGAATGCGTGGCGATCGTTTCTCGTTTGTACGAGAGATTGGATTGGTTTGCGAGTTATGCCTGAACAGTTAGAGAACAATAAATCAAGATAGACAAAGATTACCTATGACTTAGCATGCTAGACTATCCCCCCTAACTCTAAGTTCCCTAAATCTTATGGAGGTTAACAACACGTTTTCATTCCTTGTCTACGAGAAATTAGAAGTCTAATAAAATTTTCAAATCAGACATACCTTAGTTTCATCGAGGATTGGGACTGCCTCTTCTTTCGTTCTTCGTCTTTTGACTTATTTTTGTATGAATTGGTTTTCGACGAAATACCAACAAGAATATCAGAATGAGGAAGGGAATTCAATATCGGAGCTTATGTTCTTGTTTCTTCGTACTGCTGGTTTTACTGAAATAACTAGGTGTGCTTGTATATTGTTGAAAAATCCGACACACGTCTATGATTAGATGTTTTCGACTTAACGTGGCAGAATTTTGTAAAACCAGATTGTGCTTAGAGAGTTCAAATCTCTTGTGTAGTTTAGGCAACTTTGGTGTTAAGTCAACTGTTGCGGTTTTCGATGATCGATTCGAACTTCTACGAGAAAGCAAGTCTTTGGGTTTTTGTCCTAAAGTTCCAATGGTTACTCCGATTGGGACGAAACTAAAATAGTTTGGATCGGGATTTGAGATAGAAACGTTTTGATCCGTCGAGCTTGTCCAACTCGTCGAATGGCTAGTCGAGATGACTTGTTTTCGTCATAAAATCTCAACGGAAACTCTGATTGAGACAAAACGAAAAGCAATGCGATTATTGTTTGGAGTATTGTTAGGCTCACCATGGCTGTGAGTTGGATGGTGCGGACACTCGGGGAAAATTCAGTACCTCAAAGATGAGAAGAAAGGCCGATCATCTCGCCAAGACGGCGAGCTGGTTTAGCACGGCCAGATCGCCAACTGGCGAGCTGGTTAGAACGGTCTAGCTCGCCAACAGGCGAGCTAGTTGATAAGGAACCTCGGGGGGGGGCAAAGTCAGTGCTTCGAGGGCGATGTGAAAGGCCGATCAGCTCTCCAAGAGGCAAGCTGGTTTGGCACGGCCAGCTCGCCAACTGGCGAGCTGGTTTGGCACGGCCAGCTTGCCAACTGTTGAGCTGGTTTGAACGGTCCAGCTCGCAACCGCTAAAGACATGTTTTCTCAGAATACCTCGAGTAAATTGTATAAAACGGCAACGATTAAAAAAACACCGAACATTGCCAAACTATACGATTAACTCGAGATATTTTATAAAAATGGCATTGTGTTAGGAAACTATCTCATCTAAAGTCGTAAAACGGCTAAATCGCAAAACGGCTAAATCGCAAAACGTCTAAGAAAGTCCTAAAACGCGATAAAAGCCTACTCTCGACTTTAGACAACATCCAGCCCAAAGATATGATGACGGCTTACCCATTATTCGAAGGAGTGGGAAAATGTCAAGTTTGAAAATAAAATAGAAGTTTTTCGAAGAAAAATAGTAAGATCGGGAAAATGGAATATTTCCGAAAAACACAAATCGAAGCGGAAAAGGAAATACCAACCGCCTAGAGAAGGAGTATATAAGCAGAAGGTCGAGGAGAAGAACAGAGGAGGATTTTCAGAGCTCTCATCTCACGCAAATTGGCAATTTTCTTTGTTATCGAGTTGCGTCTCAACTAGGGTTTTAGTCTTAGGTTGCTAGAGCTAGGAAACCCGCCGTCAGCTCTTGTGGCCAAGGCTTTTACCTAGTTGTACCGTTCTTAACGCAAAATCGGAATAAGAAACCTCTTTGGTCTCTTTTCAATTCTCATATTATTTTACTATCTTTTTCGTATTCTGATTGCTTGCGTGTGGTTAAGCAGATATCCGAGACCTCTGGGAAATTAGGGTTTTCCCTAAGTTCGTTTGTTCACGGAAATCAACGGTGTGAATTTTGGTTCCCAGTTTGGCGCTAGAAGGAGGGGGGGGGGGGTTACAGATCTATCTAACTCTCAGCCCGCATTACGCTCAATCAACTACGATGACAGAAGAATAACCAACTCGTGAAAACGAAAAACGTTGAAACTCTAACTCCAGACGCGACCACAGTTAACGCTGTGGCTAACACAACGTCTCTGCAGGAGGTACTCTCCGCCTATCAGAAGAGGACGGACGAGCAGGATTAGCTAATCGGATCTCTCGCGAAACAGGTCGAAACCCTAACCACGAAGACCAAAGCTATCCGTCCCCGCGGAACCACAAGAATTCGCAGAAGAAGAATCGACTTCACGACTCTTATTGATCGTCCCAGAACCGAGCATGGTAATCAACAGGCCCAAACCTCCGAAAAAGATAACCCTGAAGCGACACAAAAGGACACGGAAAAATCTCCTTCTCGCGAATAGGAAGTCGAGGACGACGGTGTCAAAAGAGTTAATCTGGAAATAAGCGACCTATCTGATCCGTCAGAGGAAGACGCTGACGTCCATCCAAGAAGGAGTAAAGATTGCAGTCATCGGCCCGAATCTTCTCTCGAACACTCTCTCACCGAGGACGAGGAGAAGCTTTATTGCATGGAACACACAAAAACGGCCGAGGAACATCTCAGGTTACTCGCAGCAAACACCAACGCGGTCGGAAAACTGCTGGCAACCACAACTGAGATTCGTGATCTCGGAAATTGTATCACTAAAAGCCGTGAAGTATCAAATTCACCATGCCACTAGCGCCGCGGCTGAAATAATCAATTGCTGTACGAATCTCGGAAAACACCTTTTATGGCTCATATTACCGAGATCAAGCTACCTAATCTCGGAAAGCTGAAAGTGCCGACTTACGATGGGACGACTGATCCCAAAGCGCACCTGCAGGCCTTCCAGATTACTATGGGTCTAGCTAAGCTCAATGAAATTGAGAAGAACGCTGGTTACTGTCGTCTCTTCGTTGAAAACCTAGATGGGGCGGCACTAGAATGGTTCGCTCGACTTATGCAAAATTTGATCGGTAGTTTCCACAAGCTTGCCTCGGATTTCTCAACCAGTACTCGATGTTCATAAACTGAGAAAATTCTGATGCCGACCTCTGGAGTCTATCCTAGAAGAAAAACGAACCTCTTTTCGACTTCATGAGTAAGTTCAAACTCATCATGGCAAGGGTTAGCGGAATAAGCGACAGAGCAGCCATCGACGCGCTAAGAAAGTTGCTCTGGTTCAAATCAAAGTTCAGAAAGTGGATCACTCTCGAGAAACCGCGTACGATCCATAATGCGCTCCACAAAGCTACCGATTTCATTGTTATCAAAGAGGAAACTACGATCCTGGTGGAGACACATAAGCTGACGAAGACGTCTGCAAAAGATGCCGCGTCTGAGCAAAAGCTGAAAAAGAAAAAGCCTCGTAACGACAAGTACGTCCATCATGAGGGAGAGGATCTTTAGGGGGCGCATAACTATGCCATCAATTCTGGATCGGAGCAAGGGCGAACTATGGGGAACAAGTGGACCAGGAACTCGAGTTACCACGAAAACGCCTTCTGCGATTTCAACCAGACCCGCGGCCATTCAAGCGTAAACTGTAAAGTTCTCGGTGCAAGGCTGGCCGCAAGAAATGCTCACGAGAGAACCTCCAGAGAACCTAAAGTCTCTAAGCTCCCCATTCCGAAAATGGCACATGGACATTGTCGGGAAATTCCCAATGGCACCGGGGCAAAAGGTATTCCTCCTCGTGATAACCGACTACTTTACAAAGTGGGTGGAGGCTGAGGCTTTAGATACGATTACTACAGAGAAAATAAAGAAGTTCATATGTACAAACGTAATAACCCGCTTCGGCATACCCTAGAAGATTGTCACAGACAACGAGCCCCAGTTCACCAGCCACAACTTCAGAGAATTCTGCCAAGAGTGGAACATAAAACCATCTTTCTCCGCACCGCGGCACCCACAATCAAATGGCATACAACTCCGTGTACTCAGCCTTCGTCCTCGTTTCTATCTTACTGATCACATCCTTGATCAGCCAATAAACAAGTCTCCCCCACTTGATAGAGATTTTTCCCAAAAATCTTATCAAGTGGTCCATCTGGTTTTTGCTTATGGCATCCTTACTTGGCGGACGTGATCATATTCCGGTCCTGGTCCACTCAGGGAGTCGACCGTGCCTTCCGACCATAGGTTCATCTCCGAGTAGGTCGTCTCCTGATCATCGACCCCTATCGGACTTGATTATATTGCGGTTCTGGTCAACTCTTGGACTCAACCGTCTCACCCCAACCGTTGGTCAAACTCCGACTTGGTTGTCACTTGGACTTGATCGTGTAAGCCAACCCTGGTGCCTTTCCGGGCTTGATTGTATACCAACCCTGGTCCCTAGCTTGGCCATCTCGGCAGGAGCTGTGCGGTATGGAATTTTAGACATTGGGGCAGTCCTTGGTTCCAGTTCTATTATGAACGGGTCTGCCCTATCAGGGGGAAATCCCTGCAGCGCCCGAAACACATCTTCAAACTCACTGACCAGCGGCATCCCGACTGGGTTACCACCCTTTACCTTCTCCTTAGTGGCGATTTTGGCTATCTAAGCCTTCCAACCTCTCTATAGCCTCCGTTCCGATCGGACTACTGAAACCACTACACAAAAAGAGGCAGGTTTTATACCTTGGAACCTGATCGGGGGTCAACACCCACTCTCAAACTGCACCTTCCTTGATGTCAGTCTAAGGTGGCCCGATCTTTCGAAGCAAGATCCGCAGGCAATACCCTGTCTGTGATCAATACCCAGAAAATCTTAGTCCTATCCTGACTAGATCCCATTTGGACTCGTTCGAGTAAGCCATCTCTGGTCTTTCCCGGACTCGATTGCCTACCGAACCTGGTCCACTTTCCTATCTGAGTAGGATCTCGGTTTGAGACACATTTGGAAAATTTCCCATACCATTCTCCAAAGTGTCACACTTCCATGAATGTCCCATACCATTCACAAGAGTGTTTATAATATACCTCAATCCACATCACGCTAAGATACATAACTTATGCTCACTTGTTTTGAACGGCCACCAAGGTATAACACTTAACCTCAGTAGAGTGCTGCACGTTTATTTCAACCTAAGCCACTCTCTGGTCCATGTTACCTCCCTTTTCCAGGTGTCCTTACAAAGATCTTGCATTACGTCCCTTATTCATACCGTCTATTACTTCCAAATAACTAGATGAACTAACCCTTCTGTCTTCAGGGTCTTGCCCTTGGAGAGTGCATACTGGCTAAGCTGGCTCATCTTGGAACTTCCCTGTTCACAAGCATGAAACCTAATCTTACCTCAGCTCTCACTTGGCTCACCGCAGCTAAGGTTCCAAGTCATCTTAGTTTTCAGAAATAATATCGGTTTGGAACTCAAAATCTTAAGCATTGTCTTTAACAGGATCAAGCATGCTCTGATACCAACTTGTAAGACCCGAACCCGGCCTTCTAGGCAGCGGTCAAAGCCTAACGTCGCTCAGTACTCTTCTGGACCGAACCTCAAGAATTTTCGCCCTTTACTTTTAATATCGCCCATAGGCGAGGGCCAACTTAGATCTTAGCTTAAGACTACCTTAGTATTTCCTAGCTTAGATCATTTATATTCATACGCAAAGGATTATACTATATTAACCATTGGTCTCAAACCAATCTAACACTTGTCCAATCTAATCTTATATGCCTTGGTCAGTTCTGTGAACAAGCTTCCAGCTTATAGATCGATCCTTATATGGTACAAGTCATACAAGTCCAAGGTTCCATTCCCCTATACCATTCTATCTAGATCTAAAAGAAAGTAGCTAGATCATACCTTTCCCACATCTATGGAGCTTATTAGCTCATTGGTCCAGCTGAGTTAGTTAGCTCATCCACTTAGCTGACTTAGCTAGCTCATACTCTTAGCGGATTTAGCTAGCTCATCCAGCTCTTTGAGCTGAAAATCCTAAACAAGCTGAATCCGAGCTAGGGCCAGCTTTCTCAGCTTTTTTAGCTAGCTCATCCAGCTAGCTAAGCTGTACAACCTCACTTGAGGTTCCATCACTCTCTTTTAGCTGATCGAGCTATAGGATAGCTGCTCCCAGCTCCCTGCCAACTCGTCCAGCTCTCTTATACCTGCATAAACATCTCCTCTTGGGTACTTAGTCATTCAACCAACCATCCCCACTGACCAAGTAACCTTTGGGAAGTCTTCAACAGCAATGGCAATGCATCTAGCTCTTCTCAACTAATGCATCACCCATTCTCGTCACGCTTGTAGGACATTGTAGCAAGTCCCTCTCCTGGACTAACATGTGCATCCTTGTGTTCAAACAGAGCAGACACCTTGATCCATCATCCATGGATCAGGTCGTCCCCCTTTACTCATGATCAGATCACACACAGCCTTTCCTGCATAATAACAACCAGATCCATGCTTGTGGTCCACGCCACCTAGTACCAGCCTTGCCCTCAGGTACCAGTATGACAACAAGTGAACGTGCTCTAAGACCACACAAGCACAATAAATACATATTAATCCGATAACCTAGCACATGGTTCTAACAATTTCATGATCCCGAGCCTAAAGCTATGTTCCTGCCCAATTTGGGCCAAACTCTAAAGTGCTCCAAAATTTAATGTTAAGCTCTGTAATTACCCAAAATTTATAACAAACACGAATCTAAGGTCAGAATCAACAGGAAATATCATTAACCCTATGATCCGACCAAAAACAGCCCTAGGCCTATATATGTTTTTTGAGCAAATCAACTCCAAATCGTGCCTAGTCTTTTCCATTAGTTCTTAAATATTCTAAAACATCTATCCTCAAAGTTTCAAGCCATTTGAATCAGTAAAAAGTTGTTTGGGATCAGTGTGGGAACCGAAATTCACACCGTCGATTTTCCATCAATTATGGAAACATAGGGAAAACCCTAATTCTCCCGAGGTCCTGGATCTCTGCGGAAATCACTAAAACGAACGAAGTTAAACATAATATAGATGAACAAGAATAACGAGGTCCTGGATCTCTGCGGAAATCACTATACGGGACGCCCCTAGCTCGCCGTACGGCGAGCTAGTCTTGGTCGAGATAGCTCACCGTACGGCGAGCTAGCTTTGGTCGAGATAGCTCACCGTACGGCGAGCTAGTTCAGGCGAAAAAGCTCGCTGTTTACGGCGGATGCTGTTTTTCGCGGTTTTGTGCTTAACTCGGACGATCGTGTAATCGGCGTTTGTTTCGTTCTTTCGAGATAACGCTTTCCGAGTTTTCCGCGGATTTCCTTTGTTCGGAAACTTATTAGAATTTTATAAAACAATTTCTCGAGTTATATAAAACGGCTTCTCGATTTTTATAAAATGACTTCTCGAGTTTTATAAAACTTATTTTTTATTTTTTCGCGGAAAATAATGACTTTATTTTTAACAGAAATTATCGTAGACGTTGATTTCGAGATTACGGTTTTCGACACCAACAGTTAGCCCCCCAGCTCGCAAGTTTCGGAGAAGGTTTTTGCTGGTGACTGAAGTTGTTTTAATCGGAATCCACTGCTGCAATTTGTCTCATTACGAGAGATGAGATCCCCTTTTCTACAAGTATTGGATCATTACTTCACATATCTTCCATCTCTCAAATTTCTCTGCAACTTCTCTCTAGAAAAATTGTCAAGATGTCTTCTTCCCAAAGTGATCAACAAGACCATGAGGTCACAACTAGTGACAACCCTATGGCGCCTTCGCAGGATGCTCGTATTTCTTAGTTCCTCTTGTTTCAGGAAGAGATGGATTGCAGTGATGCTGAGGAAACTACGGTGCCGACTTGCGCAGCCCCGGTGAACCCGTCTGTTCTTTCGGAAGAGGTCAGGCTATTTTGGACGAAATGGCGGGTGCCATAGTGAAACCTTCGACGGGCGCCGTTATCGAACCGTTGGGTTCATCCGCTGTTCCACCCCTTGCTGAAGTCGAAACTGTAGCGGTTCCTGCCGAGGTCGGAACGGTTGCGGCTCCTACCGAGGTCGAGCTGGTCACGACTTTGAAGCCTCCTCCTCCGCCCAAGAGGGTGATTATTCTGGGACTTCCGGCGCTTAGTGAAACGCTGGCTGCTCCAGCCAAAGGTCGTAAGAGACCTTGCACGAACCCCGATGCTCCCAAGAGAAAGAGAGGTGCGAAGGTTCGGAGACTGGAGTTTCGTTGAGAAAGGAGCCAAGCTTGGGTTCAGTCTCGCAATACCGTGCCAAGGTATAGGTTCGCGAGTACACGTTTAAAAAGACTATTAATTTTAATTGGTGTATGATCGTCTATCTTGGTTTTTCCATTGTTTCGTTGATCGATGGGATGATCAAAGAGTGCGGATCTGAAGTTGAGCGTTTAGCTAAGGAGTTGGCCGAGTCACAGCAGAGGTCCGCTCAGCTCGAGGGGAAATTGAAGGTGATAGAGGATGTGCATTCCGCGGAGGTGTCTCGGTTCGAGGCTATGATCAGCGACTTGGAGCGCGATCTCGGAAAGATCGCGATTTCTTTGCTCAAGGCGAAGGATGCAAAAAGTCCAAGGCTTCGGAGCTGCGCAGACTTCAGCTCAAGATGAATAGTTTTGAGGGATCGGCGGTCCGTGCGACCGAAGAGGATGTGCCTGTCGAGGGAAGTGAATCCGAGCCGACTCTTGCTGCCGAAAGCGCCCCTCATGCTGATGCAGATGAGAGCAACGATCCAGAGATTGCTGACGAAGGTGAAGGTGTTGTTGCGGGAATTGGTCATGCGATGGATGAGGATGAGACTCCGTGTGCGGAGGGTATCTGAAGTTGTTTTCTTGTAGGAGACTTAAAAATTAGATTTTTATGTGTTTGGTCGAGAATGGCTTTTGTACTTGTTCGGGACTGGGCTTTTACGGCTTTGAATCCCTTGTTTCTTCGGCAACCTTTTATAATGAACAATCAGTTTTTCGTTTAAACCTTTTGTTTCGTGTTGATATTGAGGGAGGTCCCCGAGTAGTCGTCTCGCATTCCTTTTCCTTTGTGGGTCGCCTTATTCGTTTGCTCGTTTTAGGATGTTTAATAAATCGGGTGAGCGTTTAGATGTAGACGAAGAGACATGCCTTTAGGATCTCGATTCATGCCTTGAGACGTTAGAGAACAGTGTGCTGGGTTTAGGGCAAGACCTAAGTTTACACCTAGGTTTACTTTCGGATTGAGGCTATGCGATGACTAGTCGGCTTTCGTTTTTCCTTTTGCGATTTTAACCTGACTCCATACCGATTTAGAATTCGCGATAGGTTCTTGGCTTATACGATTTGTTTGGTTGGAATAGAGCATCTCACCGGGAAAAATTTCTAAGTTTCCCGGAAGTGCTGACCAAAAGTCTGGATTTTTTTTATAGCGCTATTACCCTTGTGTCGGGTGTTCGAGAGTTATCTCTCCGAGATAACTTAAGTTTGTTTAGGACTGTTGCGAGTTTGTTGTGATCAGCAACAAACTATTTCTAGGTGACAGATGTTTATGTTGTTTGGGCCTTCTCAAAGGAATTATATCTTAAGAAGCTGCGTATGTTTTTATAGTCGCGGACGGACTGTTTTTTGCTGTTGTTTTTTTTTGGAGAGAAATGGTTTTCCGAATGTTGGCGACGTCTTACTATATTCAGAATTTCGTTTTTTCTTTCGCTGCGTTACTGAAAAAAGTATTGGAAATTTCGAGTTTTGAAATTTCGGGAGTAGACGAGTATACGTATACTCACCTACTCCCCCCCCCCCCTTTTTAGTGAGGGGGGACAGCTGGTCTCGTCTTGCGACAAGATGCCTACGTACTCGTTAGGGGAGATCAAGCCGTCTCGTAGTTCAATATTTTGCGGGCGAGTTGCCTAGTGATAGTTTTTTTTGAGGTGCAACGCGTTCCATGATCGGGGAATTTTGGTGCCCTGCATGTTCGCGATTTCATACGCTCCCGGCTGGACTACCTTTATGAACATGTATGGTCCTTCCCAGTTGGCTCCCAATTTCCCGGCATTTCGTTCTGCGGCGTTTTGGAAGACTTTTCGTAAGACTAGTTCGCCTTCATGAAATCGGTGGCCTCGTACGTTTGCGTTATAATACTTTGCGGCCGCTTGCTGATATTTTTGAATTCGGATGAGGGCCTGATCCTGTCGTTCGTTAGCCAGGTCGAGTTCGTCAAGAAGCATTAGGTTGTTCGATTTTTCTCTTTCTTGGAGAAACCTTCTGCGTACTCCTGGAAATTCGACTTCTGCTGCGATCATGCATTATGTTCCGTACACGAGGGCAAAAGGAGTTTCGCCCGTTGCAAGCCTCGGGGTCGTGCGGTGCTACCATGACTCCCTCGGGTTCCTCGGCCCACCAGCATTTTTTGGCGCCGAGGCGTTTTTGGAGGTCGTCGAGGATAGTTATATTAATGGTCTCGACTTGTCTGTTGCCTTGAGGGTATCTTGGAGTTGATTATGTCAATCGTATTTTCCATTTCTCGCAGAAAGCTTCGAATCAAGTCGAGATGAATTGAGACCCGTTGTCCGTTACGATTTCGTATGGGACCCCATGTCTGCAAACCATATTTTTCCATACGAAACTCTCAACTTGGGCGTCTTTGATGCTCGCGTAAGATTCCGCTTTGACACACTTGGAGAAGAAATCGGTTAGGACCAATAGGAAGCATTTTTGTTTTGACGCGTGCATCGGTCCTACTATATCCATTGACCATCGCATGAATGGATACGGTGCCGAGATGGAGGAGAGAACTTCGGCTGGCTGATGAATAGTTGGAGCGTGCCTTTGGAACTTCTCGCATTTTCATGCGAAACTCTCGCAATCCTGTTGGTGTCAAAAACCATAATCTCGAAATCAACGTCTACGATAACTTCTGGAATCATTACTTTTCGCAAAAGCCATTTATCAAAACTCGACGATATTTTTATAAAAACTATAAGAACCATTTTATAAAACTCGAGAATCGTTTTATAAAACTCGACGATCGTTTTATAAAAACTCGAAGAACCATTTTATAAAACTCGAGGATCGTTTTATAAAACTCGACGATCCTTTTATAAAAACTCGAAGAACCATTTTATAAAACTCGAAGAATCGTTTTATAAAACTCGAAGATCATTTTATAAAACTCGAAGAACCATTTTATAAAACTCGAAGAATCGTTCTATAAAACTCGAGAATCGTTTTATAAAACTCGAAGATCGTTTTACAAAACCGAAAAAACTGAAATAGCCGTAAAACGCGAACTAGTGAAGACTAGTTCGCCGATGGGCGAACTAGGAGGCACTCGACTAGTTCGCCCACTGGCAAACTAAGCCAAGCCGGCTTAGTTCGCCGATGGGCGAACTAGGAGACACTCGACTAGTTCGCCCACCGGGAACTAAGCCAAGCTGGCTTAGTTCGCCGGTGGGCAAACTAGTCCCGTCCCGACTAGTTCGCCCACCGGAGAACTAAGCCAGCTGGCTTAGTTCGCCGTTGGACGAACTAGAGACTTCCCGGATATCCCGCGCCTCGATCTCCCACATCCCCGATTCGAAACTTACGTCCTTCGACACGGTCGCGTTCCGAACCACAGCCGAAATGTCTCCCATTTCCTCTCGATCCGTCCTATCTTTCGATTTTTACGATTAAAACCGTAAAACTTTGTTTTCTCGAAAAGAACTCGAGGAAATCGTATAAAATGGCAACGGTTAAACGAAACACCAAACATAGCCTAACTATACGATTTGTCTGAGATTCTTCGCTAAGATGATAAAAAACGCGTTTTCAATAAGAAAGGTCGAGAAAATCGTAAAAAGCGGCATCGGATCAGGAAACGGTCTCGTTAAGATCGTAAAACGGTTTTTATCGTAAAACGGCCCGAAAGGTCCTAATGACAATAAAAACCCATCTCGCAACATTAACGAAAATAAACCTAAAGATGCGGTAACGTTTTGACGGTTTACTCGCAAATAGAAGACACAAGGCAAGTTTGAAGATAAATAGAAGATTTCCGCGGAAGAAAAGGAAGGATCGACAGAAATAGAAAGTTCCCGAAAAACTTGAATCCATGCAAAATGGAAAGTTTGAATCGCTTGGGAAAGGAGTATATAAGCCAGAGGCATAGGGAAGAGAAGGGGGACGAAAATCAGACCTAAAAAGACGGCTGCTAGCTTAGGAATTTAGGTAGGGGTTATTGGTTCTAGTATTATAATGGATTTAAAAGAATTCTTGGATTTTGAAATTTTTGGGAAATCCAATGATTTTGAAATCAAACAAATATATTTTTAGAATCAAGGATGTAGATTTAAAAATCAAAATAACTGGATTATTATAAATCAGCCAAATGAATTTGTAATAGATTCAGTTTTCTAATAAAATAAAGAAAATAAATATTCTTGCAAATGGTATCAAAACAACCCAATATGAAATCGAAAAGTTACAATGATTTGCAAAATCGTAATTAACCACAAACTTTCAAATATTTTACTTTTAAAACCTTTCTATTCAAAAACATCATTAACCAAAATTTCCAATCCACTAATACACACCCAATACTTTTTGTGCTATATCACTATATTGGAAAATATAAAATAGAGAACATTCAAAAGTATACGTGAATTTTTGCTTACACATAATTTGATTATACTATGATTCATATATATAGTTACCACACTTATACATGAATGTATCATATATATACTTGTTAGTGCTTGTTATAATTATTAGAAGGAACGTACCAATACGTATATAAAACTTGGGTATAAAATATTGGAAAACCCAATATTAGAAATCTAACAAAATAACAAAGTTCACCTCAGTATTTGGTCCTTTGTGTTTTTAACTTAAAAACACTCACAAATCCATTCAAATCCAATTTTAAATCAAATCCTTAAACAAATCATTATTATTGAATAACCCTTGATTTTAAAATCTATATTAAAATCATAGAACCAATAACAGTGAATTTGAATATAGATTTTAAAATCATATAACCAATAACAGTAGATTTGATTTGTATTTTCAAATCCTTTAAAATATACAAACCAATAACACCCCCTAGGACTTAGCGTTTCGAATAGCAATCTAGATCCTTAGAACGTTTCGACGTCTAAGTTCTTGAATTCTTCTTGTAACATCTGTCGATTCTTCATTTAATAAAAGCTTTCATACAAGTTCTTATTCCTTTGTTCTTCATTTTCCATCCATATTCTCTTAAATTCGTTTGTTTTAGTGATTTCCGCAGATATCCAGGACCTCGGGAAAATTAGGGTTTCATCCTAAGTTTCCATATTTGACGGAAAATCGACAGTGTGGATTTTGGTTCCCACAGTTTGGCGCTAGAAGGAGGGGGGTCGGATTCTCTTACACAATTATCGCTAAAACGAACGAGAAATAACATGCCTAATCTGAACGGCGACGTCATCTCGTTCGAGAAAAGAGCAACGATCGATTCGGTCAAACCTCTCAACAATCTTCTCGTTATTGAGCTGACGATCCGGAATATGGATCTCGCAAGGATATTAGTCGATACCGGAAGCTCGGCTGATATCATCTTCAAAAATACTCTCGAGAGAATGGAAATCGATCTGTCTGAAATCGCGAAAAACGTAAGCCCGCTAGTAGGACTCTCGGGAGAAATCACCATGACCCTCGGAACGATCAACTTGGCAGTTCGCGTCGGGAGCATAGTGAAAAACGTCGAATTCGAAGTCGTCGACCGACCTATGTCTTACAACGCAATCGTAGGGACACCGTGGTTAAATTCGATGCAAGCGATTCCGTCGACGTACCATATGTGTCTCAAGTTTCCGACTCCGTACGGGATCGAGACTGTATGGGGAAATCGAAGAACCTCGCAGGTTTTCTACGCCGCGGATTTAAAACGAAAAAATCTGCCAGTCGATATCTCTTCCAAAAAGAAAAAGAAATTGACGTCCCTCGACAACGCCCCAGAGCAAGATAAAATGGAACTCTTCTGGCAGTTGCGAGTGGCCGAGGCTTTGGAAGGTAAACGAGAGCCAACCTGCGAACCCGTCGTCTCGGTATGCATCGACGAGAATTTTCCAGAACGCTGCGTCGAAATCGGTGCGAACCTGAGGGAGACCTTAAAAGTCAAACTCCTGACATGTCTGAAACGAAACTCGAACACGTTCGCTTGGACTGCGGAAGATATGCCAGGGATCGATATAAACATCACATGCCACGAACTCAATGTTGACCCAACATCCAAACCCGTCAAACAAAAAGACGAAAACTGGGGCCGGAACGTGCCGAAGCGGTCAAAAGCGAAGTCGATAGACTCCTAAAGTTGGATTGATCACAGAAGTTCGATATCCTGACTGGCTCGCCAATCCCGTTGTCATAAAGTAAAAGAACGGAAAATGGCGAGTCTGCGTCGATTTCACCGATATCAATAAACCGTGTCCGAAAGATAGCTATCCGCTGCCGCACATTGATCGCTTAGTCGAGGCAACCGCGGGAAACAAACTCTTATCTTTCATAGACGCCTTCTCGGGATACAATCAGATCATGATGAATCCCGACGATCGGGAGAAAACCGCATTCATAGCCGATCGTGGAACCTACTGCCATAAAGTGATGCCTTTCGGTCTAAAGAATGCTGGCGCGACTTACCAACAACTCGTCAACCGTATGTTCTCCGAACAACTCGGAAAAACAATGGAAGTGTACATTGACGATATGCTCGTGAAATCACTCGAAGAGCAAGACCACGTCGTACACCTCCAAGAATGTTTCGAGAGGCTCAACCTTCATAACATGAAGTAGAACCCGGCAAAGTGTCGGTTTGCCGTTGCGTCCGGAGAATTTCTAGGGTACCTCGTCACTTACCACGGGATCAAGGCTAACCCAAAACAAATCACGGCGTTAATAGAGATGGTCTCTCCCAGGACGAAACGAGAAGTACAAAGACTGACCGGCAGGGTCGCAGCACTTAACCGTTTTATCTCGTGATCAACGGACAAATGTCTACCTTTCTACGAGACGTTGAAGGGAAACAAAAAGTTCGAATGGTCAGAAGAATGCGAGAAAGCTTTCCAACAGCTGAAACATTACCTAGCTACCCCGCCAGTACTCGCGAAACCCGTAGAAGGAGAACCATTATTCCTCTATATCGTGGTATCAACGACCGCCGTAAGTGGCGTCCTTATCCGGGAAGAACGCAGCGAACAAAAGCCGATCTTCTACGTAAGTAAGACACTACTAGACGCGGAGACGCGATACCCGATGATGGAGAAATTGGCTTTGCCGTGGTCATGTCCGCAAGAAAACTGAGACCGTATTTCCAATCTCACACCATCGTCGTGCCCACCTCATTCCCTCTCCGCACCATTTTGCATTGTCCCAGCCAATCGGGAAGATTAGCAAAATGGGCGATCGAGCTGAGCGAGTACGATATTGAATATCGCGCAAAGACTTGTGCGAAATCACAAGTACTCGCAGACTTCATAGTGGAACTCCCGATGGGAAGCACGTCCGACCAAGAGCCGAACTCGACCTGGATCTTATACGTCTACGGATCCTCGTCCAAACAAGGCTCTGGAATCGGCATCCGACTTGCATCCCCGACGGGAGAAGTATTGGAACAGTCATTCCGATTAATTCTCCACGCTTCGAACAACGAAGCCGAGTATGAGGCCTTGATCGCGGGATTACGACTTGCTCACGGACTAAAGATTCGTAATCTTAACGCATACTGCGACTCCCAGCTGGTGGCTAGTCAATTCAGCGGAAAATACGAAGCAAGGGACGAAAGAATGGAAGCGTATCTGATCTTGGTAAAAGATCCAACTCA
>CAKOAT010739598.1:67831-106568 GCA_932364175.1 Eruca vesicaria subsp. sativa | reverse complement strand
TTTTTTGATCATATTAGTGTTTTAAGTTGCATTTAGGTGTTTAGATTGCATATTAGGTGCACATATTACATTTGTATTGCATTAGATTGTTCATTTGCATATAACAGGGTTTAAATTGCACTTTATGGAAGTATTGGGTGCAATATGATGTTGACAAGAGATGAGGGACTCAATGTGCAATTAAAAGAGGGTCTGTTCGAACAATAAAAAAGTTTTGGGGCCGTTTTGTTGAGAAGGGAAAGTCCGGGGACCTGTTTTGAAAATATGCAAGAGTGCACCATTGGAAACACACGAGCTTTCTTCGGAGTTTATTCCCAGATACCCCGGTCACTCTTACAAAATTCTTTAGTCTCCTCTTATTAAAATATTAGTTATTATTTAAGTATATTTAAATATAAATCTGAGTTAAATACCTAAATATCCTTCTGAAAATAGAGATATTACGTGACCCAACCGCGATCCAGATGAACTATCCGACCCAGATCCAAACATCACCGGGTAAAACCTAAAATTAGAACTTTAATGCTAAACGACGCCGTTTTTCTTTAATCTCTTTTCTTCTAAAGTCCACGCTCTCTCTCTCTCTCCTTCCTCTCGTCGACAGAAGCAAGAAGATCCTAGAGAAGAAACAAAAGATCGATTTATCATTCTTCAAACTTGAACCTCAATCAAGCCTCCATCGATATTTTCTACCTTTCTCCTAACTTTCTTATATCTCTGTAAGTGATTGCTCTTGATTTTCCTCCGTTGGTAATGTTTGAAACGAAACTAGGTCAAAAAAAATTGGGGGAAAGTTGTATGTTGTAGATGAATGTTGATTAGGGACTGGGAAAAACATATTAGGTATAATAAATTGAGAAAAATGTTGGTGAAATCTTAGATACGAAGCTATAGTGGTAGAATGAAAATTGGGACCAAAATGAGTTGCGATTTTGTACTAAATTCTGGAGAAATCGGGTGTTTGATTGTTATTTTTATTTGATTTGGTTTGCATTTTGAACTCTGTAAATAAATTTAATTAATTTTTTTTTCCAGTTTTATGTATGTTTTGTGAATATGGTGTGTATGTACCTGAGTTATTGCATTTGAATCTGTTTGTAGAGGATGGTAAAGAACACGAAGAAGGCGAAGAAGACGAAGAAGGCTAAGGGCAAGTGCTCGACCAAAAGCAATACCCATCAATCTGCGATTGTAGAAGAGGTCTCAGAAGAAATCCCAGTTCCAGAACCGACAGTGCATTCGCTCCCAGTCTCAGAGCGGTCAGGATGTGAAGGAACGTCTGCATCATCTCAGGTAAGCGGTTTATATTCTTGTAAAAAACGTGGTTAATGTTTGATGACTAATAAAATTGTGTGTGATTTCAGGAAAGGCAACCAATGCAACCTCTTGAGATGTACTTCAACAACTCTCAGTTCACGCAAATTTGCAAGATACAAACTAAATGTTACGTGACCGAGACTGTGGATGTCATCAAGAAACTCAAGCCCGAGGTGAACTGGTTCACAGAACACCCTCAGTTTCATCATTTTTTTCACATGCCAGAAGAGCCGAACCTGAAACTGATGGGAATGTGGATGCTACTCTTGCGGACCATTCGTATTGAAGAAGAGAATATTGCATGGTTTGGGGTTAATGGCGTGCCCATTCGTTACTCCATGAGAGAGCACGCCCTCATTTCTGGCTTAGATTGCCATGAATATCCGAAGAGACATTTGAAGCTGGGAAGCTACAAGTTTGTTGATAGTCACTTCGAAGACAGAGAGAAGATCACTATAAAAGATGTGAAGCAGAAGCTGTTGGCTATGAAGTCTTGTAGTGATAGATTGAAGATGGCTGTTTTGTACTTCCTTGGTCGGATTATCAGAGGGAAGCCGAAGGATACTGGACCTTTAGACCAGTGCATATTGAGGATTGTGGACAGATTGGATGTCTGCGAAACATTTCCTTGGGGTCGTCTAACTTTTGAGGATGCTATTAAGGGGATTAAGCACACGATGGACCTTTTGAAGGGGGAACCTCATCCGACAGTAGGATTTGCTGGATTCATTATCCCTTTAGAGGTAAAAGCTTATCGTAATTTATAATTTTGGTTTTATTTAAGATTCTAATGTCTGACATTTTTTATATAGCTATTGGCGTTTGAGTGTATTCCAAGTCTGGCGAAGGAATTTCGAGTTTCAGTAGTTGGGTGTCTTAAAGAGTGTCCTAGGATGTGCAAGAGTCGATTTACAAAGACTAGCATGAAGGGTTATCCGTTGGAAGATATTTATGCTGCTCTTGGAAACACAACGGTATTTGTTTATGTTTTTTACGGCAAGACAAAGATATATGCTTGTATTATTATGGGTTGTAATATGATTTCTGATTTAAACTTTATGCAAATTTCAGGTTATTGACAGTATCTTGTTGCCAACAGTGAACGAGGAAATCATGTTGGCTCGTATCATTGATGTGGAAGAAGAATATGAAAGAGAAGGTGGCCAAAGTGACACTTGGAACTACTGGTTAAATGTAAAGGGGAAAGCAATCTGGTGGGAGGAAATGTATGAGTTGGACATGGCAGCGCGAAAGTTCTCAAAGAAGAAAAACAAGAACAAAGGGAAGGAGGCTGAAGCATCATCCTCTAATACTGATATGGAATCCACTTTGAAAGGTTTGGAAGAGAGACTTATGAAGTCTATGGCAGACGGTTTTGCTGATTTGAACGCAAAGGTGGATACAAAATTTGAGATTATGGAGGTGAAGGTGACTGAAATTAAAAAAACCCAGCGATTTTTGAAAAGAAAAGCAAAGAAGATGGGAAGCAGATTAACTTCTCTTGAATCACATGGGAATGAAGACATGGATTATGGTGAGTACATGGATTTTGAGGCGAGGGAGACAATGAATAAAGAGAAAGAAGACGTTGAGAAGTTGAGAGAAGAAGTGGAGAAGAAGAATGGGAAAGAAGTTGAAACCAGTGAAAAAGAAAAGGATAACAGCGAGGATGATGAGGTTGAAATCAGTGAAAAAGAAAAGGAGAACATCGAGGGTGATAAAGGAATTGAAGAGAATGAGAAAGAGGCTGAAGGAAAAGATGATCAAGAAGAGGATGAAGAAAAAAATGATCAAGAAAAAACTGAAGAGAAACAGGTTCAAGAAGAGGTTAGAGGATATCAGACAGAGGGAACTCCTACACCATTACGTGGTAGGACTAATGCAATGGCTGCGAGGAGACCACCACCTGGTATGCCTGTATACAAAACATTATGGAGACGGGTTGATCACCCTATGGAGACTGTTGAGAAAGTGGCTGAGAAAATGGTTGAGAAAGAAACTGCGAAAGTAGTTGAGGAAGAGGCTGAGAAAGTGGTGGAGGAAGAGAATGAAAAATCTGAAGAAAGTGATGAGAATTCTGCAGAGGAAGATGCTGAAGAAATGGTTGAGGAAGAAACTACGAAAGTGGTTGAGGAAGAAGCTGAGAAAGTGGTGGAGGAAGAGGATGATAAATGTGATGAGAATTCTGTAGAGGAAGATGCTGAAGAAATGGTTGAGGAAGAAACTACGAAAGTGGTTGAGGAAGAAGCTGAGAAAGTGGTGGAGGAAGAGGATGAAAAATGTGATGAGAATTCTGTAGAGGAAGATGCTGAAGAAATGGTTGAGGAAGAAACTACGAAAGTGGTTGAGGAAGAAGCTGAGAAAGTGGTGGAGGAGGATGAAAAATGTGATGAGAATTCTGTAGAGAAAGATGCTGAAGAAATAGTTGAGGAAGAAACTACGAAAGTGCTTGAGGAAGAGGCTGAGAAAATGGTGGAGGAAGCTGAAAATCTCACCGAAAAAGAGACTAAAAAAAACTCTGAAGAAGAGAAGGAAAGCTGGGTTATGGTTGTTTACAATGGCAATGAAAAAGAGACTGAAAATCCCACCGAAGAAATCAGTGAAAAATACACTGAAGAAACCATGCCTATGATACACTCTAAGCCCAAGACTAGGAGGGCTATGGCTAAAGAGAAGGCCCAGATTGCTGCTGCAGCTAAGAAGGCTGTGACTGCAGCTAAAAAGACTGCTGCTGCAGCTAAGAAGAGGAGCAGACCAGAGAAAGAATCAGCTACTTTGGTAGCATGTACGCCAAGGGAGAGGAGAAAACCTAAGTGGCTGCAGAGTCCTTTCACCGAGGGGAAGACTGAAGACATTGAAGGACCGACGAAGAAGCGTAAAACAAAGTAGACTTTTCTTAATGTTTTACTCCTGTTTTATTTTGTATTTTGGAATGTTTCAAACGGATTCAAACTTGGTAGAACAATGCTTTTTGGATGTTTAAAATTTGGTATGTTGCAAAAAAAAAACAGGTTTGGAAAATTAGATTTACAAGGCATATTATGCCCAAAATTGAGTTACTCGGATAACTAGATATACTGGGTTTACTATGTCTAAAAATCACTATAAAATGTCATACCAAAAATCGGCTAACACATGTAAAACGGCTAACACATGTAAAACGTGCAGCCATCATACATATTTTTATTAATATATTTAACACTTAGTAATACATAGTAGTCTTCAAGGAAGTAGTAATACTACATTACACATAGTAATACTTTGGCAAATTTCACGTTTTTTTAGTAAAACCAAGATTAAAAAGAATATTTTGTAGTAGAACCTAATATTTTGTACCATGAATATCAGTAAAGAATACAATTACATCATCAATTTATGAGAACTAAGTATTTTCATAGATTCTGGTTACTATAGGCTATGATGCACACAACAAGTATGAAAGTTAAGAAAGTGTTTGGGGGAAATGATAAGTTTTTTTTTAACTGCTAAAAATAATCATAAAAACGCCGAATTCAACATATTTATTATATAGATAGGCTACTAATAGATAACATATGGATTATATATGCTAAAATATACGTACTAATAGGTAATATATTGGTCTTTCAAATTATACTTAATAAAACGAGCAATCCTAGTAATCCAGATAACACACTGTAATACTAGTAGTTCTAGTAGTCCGAGTAACACATAGTAGTACCAGTAAGTCTAGTATTCCCAATAAAACAACAAATTTCAAAATTCAACACTCGAACCTGAACCACTTCCAGTTTCAAAATACGCTTCCAAACCTCCTCTTCTGGCTCTGCCTCTACCTCTTGTGCTCCCTTTGCCTCTTCTTCCTCTTCCACGAGATTCTCCAGCGGATGGAAATCTTGTTTGTTGTGGTCTTCCTTTCTTGACATCATAGTATGGAGGAAATACTTTCAGTGCTCTAACCTCTTCTGGTATAACCCAATCCCTCATATGAGGAACAGGATATATTGTCCTGTGATAAGCCAAAGCCCATAGCTCAACCAAATAGTACTTACTACAATACTCAGAAAGATGGCGTTCCGTTCCCGCTTTATCAGTCATAAATGTGGCAGCAGCTACAGCATGAACACATGGATATTTGTCTTTATCAAATTGTTCACAACTGCAAGTCATCATAGCCATATCAACGGTATAAACCCTTCCGTCACTACCTTTCACACTGTACTCAAGATGGTAGCTGTTTAACTCTTCAACCTTAACAAACCCTGCATCAACACATCTTTTAGACATTTCAGCTTCCACAATTGGCACAAGCTTTATTGTGGGTGGTATTTCAGCTGCCTCCTTCCAATGTATGTTAAACCATTCAGCCATTTTCGAAATGATAACATCAAACATTGGTAGCAAGGTGAACTTTCTTGCGTTTGCAATTACACCATTAAAAGATTCTACTGAATTGGTGGTGTCAACATTGTACCTATTTCCTTCAAAGTAACACCTAGCCCATTTCCTCTCTTCAACATTTTTGTCAAGATACTCAGCTGCACTAGGATACTTTCTGCGAAAAGCTTGATAAAGATTTAAGAACTCAGCCTCTGTATAAGCGTGTGCGCACTCCATAAACTTAAATGCACAAGTATCTCTGTTGTTACGGACGTGGTTCTTAACATTTTGAGACAAATGCCATATACAATACCCATGAGCGGCCTGAGGGAACACTGCAGCTACTGCATTGATCAAGCTAATGTTTCTATCTGAAAGAAACACTAATCCCGGGACATCGGATATCACTGACTTCAACTGTTCCATAAACCACATCCAACTATCATTTTTCTCACCATCTGCAACACCGAAAGCAATTGGGTAAGTGTGATGATTGGGATCCTGAGCAGCCGCAACAAATAGAACTCCCCCATAAACATTCTTGAGGTGTGTTGCATCCACAATGAGGACTTTCCTCATCGCCCTGAACCCTTCTATGCTAGCTCCCAAGGCAAAAAACAGATACTTAAATTTGTTGGCCTCGTCCACTAGCACACGAGTTATTGTGTCAGGATTCACCTTCTCGAGCATGTACATGTAACTGTGTAATAAAGAAAAGCTCTCCTCGGGACTTCCTCGCACTTCATTAGCAGCTTGTCTCCTTCCTCTCCATGCAGTTGGGTATGATACAGTCACACCAACCCTGCGATGAACCAAATCGATCAGAGTATTGGGAACAGGTGTGTCAAAACTACCAGGATAATCTTGAGCCAACATAGCCGCAACAATTTGTGGTGTGCCTCTCCTTCTATTAGGGAGTGTTCTTGTAGTAACAACGGAACATGTATGCTGCTTGATGTAACTCGTAACTGTCCAACAATCTGAGTTCTGTAGCTTTGCAACTCGCACAAACCACTTGCAGCCGTCTTTCCGTCCTCTGCATTTTATCACATATCTCACTCTATCCGACTTAATTATCTCATACTCAAAACATTTCTGATGAGAAGCTGTTTGAATATGAACTTGTGCTTCCTCCTTAGATCTAAATTCTTGACCTAGAATCAAGTCCATACCATCATCCCGAGTCTGATAGACAACAGGTGTGACTTCAACTGTTGGTCTTACTTCTATATCTCCCAAAACATGCTCATCGCTTCCGGTTAAATTCTCATGCATCTCAACGTCATTGTAGAATGTGAGCACACCATCAGTACCATCTTTCTCAGTACCATATTCATCACAAGCCTCTGTATCAGGAGAATCTCTATCAGTAGCCTCTCTATCAGTAGCATCTCTATCAGTAGCTTCTCTATCGAATAGACCGACATCAGTTTGATCGTCATCTTTTGAAAGTTGCATTGCTTCATCCGTTTTGTATATTAACTCCACATGTAGAACACTTCTACACTTCTCATGATTTACTTGCAGTAGATAGCTAAACATGTCTTCATCATTCCATATATATGATGGCTTGTTCGAATTCAACACCATTGGAAAGTAACTCATCTTTGCTTCCATCTTAGATTCATCTACCTTTAGCTTTCTGAGAAGACGCTCAACCAAACAAGAGTATGTCACATCCTCCACTGATTTCTTCAACACAATCGTGTGAATTTCATCTTCTCCTTCACCATCTCCCGAGATCCATTTTGTTTCACCCCCATCCTTCATATAATATCCCCCATAATCAAAACAAATGAATGTGCAATGCGGATTTTGCATTTTTCCTGAAACAAAATGGAATCATCATTATAATTATTATTATTAAGGAAAATAAATCATTCTTATCCCGGATAATCTTCTCTTTCTAATACTAATTCTTTCAAATCTACAAACTTAGTAAAACCAGTAATACTAGTATAACTCGTTAACATAGTAATCTTAGTAATACCAGTAAAACCATTTTGCCTTAGTAATATTAGTTATCTTAGTAGTACCCATAAATTGTTCTTCCACTAACTAATAAACTTTCAAAGACGAATTTGTTCGGATTTTTCAGTACCCATGATATATATTATATCTTAATGAAATAACACAAAGAAAAATCATCAAAAACGTACGTAAATATATATATATTTCCATCCAAAACCCATAAACATAGTTTATACATACCAGTAATAATTTCATCAAAAACACAGAAATTATACCTGAAATGTATAAACACAGTGTTCATATTCGTCCATAATATCTTCATATTTTCATGAAATCTTATATTTTTAACATTATCCACCATATACACTACATTTAAAGTATACTTTTAGAAAACATTTCATCAAAAAAATACATAAAATATACCTAAAATCAAATAACACAGTATTCAAAATAATTAATAAAATCTCAAATTTTCACGAAATCATATATTTTCAACATTAATCATGATATATGCTACATTTACATGATGTTTTTAAAAAAAATTTCATCAAAAACGGACTTGAAATACCTGATTTAGAACTTGAAAAATCACCTATGGAGAATGGAGAAGAAGAGAGCTGTACGATGGGGAGAGGGAGGTGTGGGAGAAAGTGAAGACATGTGGGTCATCTTCCCTTTGATTGGCTAAGGTTGTCTTGTGGGGTAAGGGGGTGGGTGATTTATTTAATTCATGAAATAAATGTATTATGAGGTGGATGAGATATAATAAATAAATGAAAGGTTAGTTTGGTATTGTTAGAGACAAAAGGGTATTGAGAATAGAGAGAGGATGTAGAGAATAGTTTTTTTCCCATAAGGGCGTCTGAGAATAAACTCCGCTTTCTTCTCTGCAATCCCACCGGTTCCGGCGGCCACCACGACGGTGAGCACGACCACGGGCTGAGAGCACGACAGCGAGGAGGCACGGTGGTGGCTGAGATTGATGAGCACATGCTCGACCCGGAGCACGAGCTCAGCCACACGGGAGATGTGGAAAGCGGCGGCGGTGGAGAGCTTCGAGCGGCGGTGAGTTGCAGCCACGATGAGAGATGTCGGAGTGGAGCTCGAGATGGTTTGGAGCTTGCCACGAAATTGATTCACGGCTACCACGGCTGGATGAACTGAAGACACCGGCGAAGCCTTGAACTGAGATTTTGCGGTGGAGACAAGCGGGAGAGAGCTCGGTTTGGTGACGACGAGAACCGTCGATCTCTGCATCTCCAGCGTAGACTCACAGCGACTTGTTGTTGCAGGGATGGGACATCGCTCGGCAAGAAGCGAGCCTTACAGCGGCTTAGTGAAGCGGGAGGAAGAGACCGCTGTGGAGAAGAAAGAACCAATCTCAAAATGTTGACCGGTTTAAACCGGTTTGACCCGGTTTAATTCAATTGAACCAAGACGAATTTGAACCTCCTATATATAGTTTTAGACCCCAAAAACCCTAAATTATCTCATTTTCTCTCTAGAACTTTGTATTTCATTGTAAAAGCTTGAATCTTTGTATCATTTTAAGGAAATACTTCATATTATATCTTGTTTCTCATTCTCATTAACATGATTAACCTTGAATCTCATATGGGTTTAAGATTTATCATGGAGATTTTTGAGTAGACAATTATTGAATCCATGGGTTAGGTAGATTTAGGATAATTAGTGAANCTTGTGATTGTTTCTAGATTGGATTTGAGATCACCTTGTTTATATTTTTAGGAACCTTAGCATGTTACAAATCGAACTCTCTATTTGCTTAGATTAGGAAAGTTTGTGTACTCTTAGTGCTTAGATCACTAGTTCCCTGTGGTTCGACAATCTAAAATACTACAATCGATTTGCTCTAAGGATTAAAAACCCTTATCAATTTTGGCGCCGTTGCCGGGGAACTAGATCGATCTTTCATTAGGATTTCAATCTTTCTTGAGACTAAGCTTTATTTTCTTATCCTTTGTTTTGCTTTGTTTAGTTACTAACCTTTTCTTTTAGCTTTTGTTATTTGTAGAGATGGCTTCAGGATACCTTGAGAGGCCACAAGAAGAGGAAGATCACATTGAAGATGGGCCATATGTGAAGCATCCACCACCCTTTGATATGCGCATACTCACACCAGACCAAAGAGTGGAGCTACAAAGGCTTAAGAGAATGAGAGAGTACATGGGCAAGCCAATGAGATATCTAGCACAAATGGTCCGGATACACCTCATTAGAGATAGAGCAGAGTTTGAAGGAAGGGAAGTTACTCAGCATGAGTTTGATGTTGCTCGTGCCCTTAATGAGGTAATGTATTGGGTTCCACCACCCCAGCTGGAAGGTACAACAATTTCCTCTTTACAACTTCAACTTGAAGAAATTTGCTTGCCTTGTGGTGAGAACATTGTCCATAATCTTGATTCTCTGGTGCTTTTAAATGAATGTCTTGATCTGATATGTGAAACTAGGAAACTAGATGACTTGAGAGTAGAAAAGCTAGCTAGAGATCACATTGAAGTTTATTTTGACAAGAATTATCTTTGTGCTTCAATTGATCTCGAATCTGAGTTTTTGATGCTTGATAAGTCTAGACCTCTTCTTGAGCTAAGTGATTTAGGGGGTGAACTTAATGTGGATAAGCTCTTGCTTGAGATAGAAAGCCCCCATGTTAAAAATAATCATGAGAATGTGAATATTGTGCTTTATTTGATTGATGGAGATAGAGTTGACTACTTTGTTAAAACTTCATTTGAACCTCTAGTTGACTTTGTTTTTCCACCAAATGAATTTGATTCTCATGACAATCTAAACATCATAGAGCATTTCATAGTTCATGTTGCATCTTTAGTAAAGCTCTTTGATGAAAAATCTGTCTACTTTCTATGGACAGTAGTGTGCTCCTTTGCGCACTTGGTTTCTTGTTCTTGTAGGAGAAGGACCAAAGGTGCATTGGCTCAGCCTTTTGATACTTATGATTAGCAAGCACACAAAGTCAAGCTAGAGACTTAAAACAAGCGCACTTGGGAGGAATTCCCTTGTTTATCCTTTGTATATATTTCTCTTTATCTTTTATCTTGCTTTAATATGTTTGAATAAGTTAGGGACAAGTTTGGGGGAGTTCTAAATCTATCAAGGGGTCATGTCGACATTACCAAGGTCACAGCAAGCTCTCCTTCCTCATTTCATTCTCTCATCAAGGCCAACTTCAAGTAAGTGCACTCTACCTTTGTAAATACTTAGTTCTTTCATATTTTATTTTTCTTTTGATCTCTCTTTCAAGTTTACTATCACACAAGAGACTGTGTGAAGTAAGTTTGGGGGAGAGTCTACTATCTCACATTGTTTTCTGTTTTGTTTACTTGTCATGCATCTCATGCATTGCATTATACATATTTATTTGCATTAAAAAAAATCCCTAAAAATTTAAATTTTTTGAAAAATAAGCATGTATAATCTTTTCTCATATGCATTTTAGGATTGAGTCTAGTGCATATTAAGATTGCATTGCATATGCATTAAGAGTTTTAATGAACTTTTGTTGGTGAGTAACAACTTAAGAGTTTGATTCAATGCCCATCCTTGGAGTTTTTTATTGCATTTAAATGAACATGAAGTTAAGGAAGAACCATGCTTGGATCTCATAGCTTGATAGTTAAACTCATTTGTAGATGCATGATTTCCTTGTAGCTCAACTCTATGAACTTGAACTTAAATGAACATCTAATTACTCTCTCTTGAAGCTTAAATTGCTCACCCTTGGTAACAATAGAACATTCAAGTTTGCTTATCCCTTTTTAGACTTTCTTACAAGCTTGAATGGCCATTTGCATCACTAAATGGTACCTCACCTTGAACCCTAACCCTTTTTCTTTGCCCCTTGATTGTTTGATGAGTGAGGTCTCTTGTTGATGATGCATTCTAGTGCAAAATTTTGAATGATAGAGGAACGACAAGTAGTAGCTTCCATATACCAATTGCTTTGATTGGTTAGGATTGGGGTTTTATGGGATTGTTTTAGAGTAAGATTATGTGATGAGAGAAAAGAAAAGAAAAGAAGAGAGTGAAAGCAATGAAAGAGTGAAAAGAAAAATAAAAGGGCGAATGAGAAATAAGAGAGAAACTTAGGAAGTATGAGATAGAAAGTAAAGCTCTATAGTAAAAAGAAGAAAAAAAATGATAAATAGATCCTCTAGAAAAGAAAAGAAAAAAAAAAGAGAGTAGAGAGGATACAAGAAAGGAGAGCAATATAATGAAAAGAAAAAGAGCTTCCTAAATAGTAAAATGGTTAAAAAGAGTGAGTTTTGGGGTGAGAAAAGTGTTTTGGGTTTGATATTTATGGTTTGGGATTGTAGATATATAACTCGGGAAGGGTAGAACATGGAAGTGAATACTTGTATGCATGAATTGTTCTTCTTCTTCTTACTTTTGAAATTAGCTCATGCATCCCTTTTTCATGAGTGGAAACCATAGAGAAATTGAATAAACCTCACTTTAAAATTCATCTTAGCCTCTTTGACACCTAGCCCATTGGTTTGTGATTTAAGTTGATTGAGAGAGTTCACTAAACACTTAATGAATGTTAAAGAGTTGAGTTCAATTGGTTTCTTGCTATTACATTGAAAGTTTAGCTTTAAGGCAATACATGAGTGATGAGTATGGCTAGCTCTTTTAAAGTAGAGATCATTGGTGCACTTTAAAACTACTTGGATGGACATTGAGTTGAATGCTTTTGTTGTTATTCTAAAACTTAAATTCTCATTTTCAAACTTCTTCCCTTGTTTTGTTTTGAAATTTTACTTGTGGACAAGTAAAGATCTAGTTTGGGGAAGTTGATATATAGTGTTTTTAATGGTTTTTAATATTCTTTTTTGATCATATTAGTGTTTTAAGTTGCATTTAGGTGTTTAGATTGCATATTAGGTGCACATATTACATTTTTATTGCATTAGATTGTTCATTTGCATATAACAGGGTTTAAATTGCACTTTATGGAAGTATTGGGTGCAATATGATGTTGACAAGAGATGAGGGACTCAATGTGCAATTAAAAGAGGGTCTGTTCGCACAATTAAAAAGTCTTGGGGCCGTTTTGTTGAGAAGGCAAAGTCCGGGGACCTGTTTTGAAAATATGCAAGAGTGCACCATTGGAAACACACGAGCTTTCTTCTCTGCAATCCCACCGGTTCCGGCGGCCACCACGACAATTAGTGAGTAGACAATTATTGAATCCATGGGTTAGGTAGATTTAGGATAATTAGTGAAGGGTTAAGGTGTTTATTGTTAGATCTACTTGTTTTTATGATTACTAAGTGTTTTTAATGCTAGATTAGACTTGATCACTCTCATCTAGACCTTAAGCTATTTTATGCCCGGAAGGTGTTTGTTAAAATACTTGAATGAACTTAGTATTGCTCTAAACTTACTTAACCAAAGAGATTTGATGTTAAGAAAGCTTAGATGGTTAGTAGACTAAATCATAATGTTTGTTTAGATAACATTCAACCTAAGAGATTAGATGCTTGAGTTATCTTTGCAAAAGGGCATCCTTCTTGAGAAAGAGTTTGTCTATTGAAGTGTCTAGACCTATAGANATTGCTTAGATCAATTACCTTAATCCCATGGATTCTACCTTATCATTTGATTAAAAGTAGTTCTTGTGATTGTTTCTAGATTGGATTTGAGATCACCTTGTTTATATTTTTAGGAACCTTAGCATGTTACAAATCGAACTCTCTATTTGCTTAGATTAGGAAAGTTTGTGTACTCTTAGTGCTTAGATCACTAGTTCCCCGTAGTTCGACAATCTAAAATACTACAATCGATTTGCTCTAAGGATTAAAAACCCTTATCAGAAGTTCTATCAATTCGCCTTGACTAGAATTCCTCGAGCGGAGAACGCCCAGGCAGACGCCTTGGCCGCCCTAGCATCCAGCTCGGATCCTGGTATGAACAGGGTAATTCCCGTTGAATTCATCGAACACCCTAGCATCGGACCGCCCGTAGTCGTAAATCTGATCAATGAACCAGAGGACGATGTGGAGGAGAGCCACCCAGCCGAAGATCAGTCCGATTACGGATTCGGACGTCCGTGGATGGAAACGATTCTCGCATACATAACCAATGGAGAACTTCCACCGGAAAAATGGGCTGCCCGAAGGATAAAAACCCAGGCCGCGCGGTATGTCGTAATGGACGGAGAACTTTACAAATGGAGATTCTCCGGACCACTGATGATTTGCGTGCAAGGGGAGAAAGCACGGCAGGTTATGCAGGAAGTGCACTCCGGATCCTGCGGAAACCATTCTCGCGGAAGATCCCTCGCGATAAAAATCAAGCGCCACGGATATTTTTGGCCAACGATGGTAAAATATTGCGAAGATTTTTCGCGAAAATGCGAGAAATGCCAGTGGCATGCTCCGACTATTCACCAACCTTCCGAGGTCCTTTCATCTATCTCGGCACCGTACCCGTTCATGCGGTGGTCAATGGATATAGTCGGGCCAATGCACGTGTCAAAACAAAAACGCTTCCTTCTTGTTCTGACCGATTTCTTCTCTAAATGGGTCGAAGCCGACTCTTACGCAAGCATCAAAGACGCCCAGGTAGAAAGTTTCGTATGGAGGAACATAGTCTGTAGACATGGAGTACCATACGAAATCGTGACGGATAATGGATCCCAATTTATCTCGACTAGATTCAAAGCCTTTTGCGAAAAATGGAAAATACGATTAACCAAATCGACTCCAAGATATCCTCAAGGCAACGGACAAGCCGAGACTATTAATAAAACTATCCTCGACGGCCTCAAAAAACGCCTCGATGCCAAAAAGGGAAAGTGGGCCGAAGAACTTGAAGGAGTTTTATGGTCGCACCGCACAACCCCGAGGCAAGCAACGGGCGAAACTCCTTTTGCTCTCGTATACGGAACGGAATACATGATTCCCGCGGAAGTCGAATTTCCAGGAATACATAGAAGACTGCTCCCATAAAGAGAAGAGGCAAACAATTTAATGCTTCTCGACGAACTCGACCTGATTAACGAACGGCGGGATCAGGCACTCGTTCGAATTCAAAATTACCAGCAAGCGGCCGCAAAGTACTATAACGCAAACGTACGTAACCGCAGATTTCACGAAGGCGAGCTAGTCTTACGAAAATTCTTCCAGAACACCGCAGAACGAAACGCCGGTAAACTAGGAGCAAACTGGGAAGGACCGTACAAGGTCATAAAAGTAGTCCGACCCGGAGCATACGAAATCGCAAACATGCAGGCCATCAAAATTCCCAGATCCTGGAACGCGATGCACCTCAAAAAATACTATCATTAGGCGGCGCGCCCGCAGAACACTGAACTACGAGACGGCTTGATCCCCTCGAAAGGGTACGTAGGCATCTTGTCTGAAGACAAGACCAGCTGTCCCCCTCGTTCAAAAGGGGGGAGTAGGTGAGTATACGTATACTCGTATACTCCCAAAATTTCAAAACTCGAAATTTCTCAAACTTCTTCAGCAAACACATTGAAAGAAAAAACGAAATTCTGAATATAGCGAGACGTCGCCAATGTTCGGAAAAACGTTCCCCTTCAAAAACAATAAACAGTCCGTCTGTGACTATAAAATACGCAAAATTTCTTAACATACCTATCCTTCGCGAAGGCCCAAACTACGCAAACATCTATCGCTTAAAAATAGTTCGTTGCTGATCACAACGAACTCGCAACAGTCTTAAACAAACTTAAGTTATCTCGCAAAGATAGCTCTCGAACACCCGACACAAGGGTAATAGCACTATAAAAGAAATCCAAACTTTTGGTCAGCATTTCCGGGCAACTTAGAAATTGTTACCGGTGAGATGCTCGGTTCAAACTAGACGAATCATATAAGCCGAGAATCTATCGCGGATTCTAAATCGGTATGGAATCAGGTTAAAATCGCAACGGGCAAAACGAAAGCCGACTAGTCACCGCATAGCCTCAATCCGAAAGTAAACCTAGGTCTTGCCCTAAACCCAGCACACTGGTCGCTAACGTCTCAAGGCATGAATCAAGATCCTAAAGGCATGTCTCTTCGTCTATATCTAAACGCTCACTCGATTTACTAAACATCCTAAAACGGGCAAACGAACAAGGCGATCCACTAAGGGAATGGAATGCGAGACGACAACTCGCGGACCTCCCGCAATATCAACTCAAAGCAGAAGGTTTAAATAAAAACCGATTGTCCATTACGAAAATAAAAAGTTGCCGAAGCAACAAGGGATTCAAAGCCATAAAAGGACAGTCCCGAACAAGTACAAAAGCCGCGCTCGGCCAAATACATAAAAATCTAATTTTTAAAAAAAGTCTCGTATGAGACTACAACTTCAAACATTCTCCGCGCACGGAGCCTCACCCTCGTCCATCGCATTACCTTCATCCCCGACAGCAACCTCCGAGTCGTCACCTTTGTCCGCATCAGGCTGAGGTACTTCTTTGGCAGCAAGAGTCGGATCGGAATCACTTCCCTCGATAGGAATAGATCTTCCAGTCACACGGACAGCTGATTCCTCGAAACTCTTCATCTTGCGCTGAAGCCTGCGCATCTCTGAAGCCTTGGATTTCTTTTCATCCTTCGCCTTGATCAGAGAAACCGCGGTCTTTCCAAGATCACACTCCAGATCGCTAATCCAAGCTTCGAGTCGAGACACCTCCGCGGAATGCACGTCTTCAATCACCTTCAATTTTCCCTCGAGCTGAGCTGACCTCTCCTGCGACTCGGCTAGCTCCTTGGCTAAACGCTCGACTTCGGACCCGCACTCTTTGATCATCCCATCGATCAACGAAACAAACTGGAAAAACCAAGAAAGATGGTCAGCTACGAATATATTCTTTAAAACGTATGTTTGCGAACCTGTACCTTGGTACGCTACTGCGACATCGACATCAAGCTCGGTGTCTTGCTAGACGAAGCTCCGGTCTCGGAACCCTTCACGGCTCTCTTTCTCACGGGAACATCAGGGTTCGGACGAGTTCTCTTGCGGTATTTCGCTGAAGCAGGCAGCGTCGCTCTAAGCGCCGGAAGTCCCAGGACAATCACCCTCTTGGCCGGAGCAGAAGGCCCTAGAATCGTGACTGGATCAGCCGCAGCAGGAGCTGCAGCCGGTCCAACTGCGGCAGGAGTCGTAACTGATTCGACAGCAGTAAGAGTCACAACCGGTTCGCCCATGGTCGGAGACACGACCGACTCCACCGTGGGGGGAGCTACGGCTATTCCGACCTCAGCAGAAGTAGCAACGTTTTCGGCTGCAAGGAGGGGCGAAACAGCAGGCGCACCCGACGGTTCGATAGTAGCGCCCGCCGAACAATCCTCTACCGTATCGGTCGTTTCGTCCAAAATAGCCTTGACCTCTCTCGCAAGGACGGATGGATCTACCGAAATTACGTCGCCGACGCAGCATCTTCCTCAGCATCGTTACGGTCCATCTCGTCTTGAAACAAGAGAAACTCAGAAATCCGAGAATCCTGCGGATGTTCCGTAGGGTTGTCATTGGATGGGACCTCACAGTTTTGTTGATCACCTTGGGAAGAAGACATCTTAAAATTCTTTCTAGAGAGAAGTTGGAGAGAAACTTGAGAGGTGGAAGATATGAGAAGTAATGATCCAATACTTATAGAAAAAAAAAAGAGAGCTCTTCCTCGTGATGAGACAAATATTAGCCGTAGATTTCTATTTAAAAATTAACTCCATCCGCCCGCAAAATTTCCTCAAGGAATTGCAGGCTGGGGGGCTAACTGTTGGTGTCAAAAAACGTAATCTCGAAATCAACGTCTACGATAACTTTTGGAATCATTACTTTCCGCAAAAGTCATTTATTAAAACGGAAAGTCGTTGTAATAAGACTCGAGAATTGTTTTATAAAACTCGAGAATCGTTTTATAAAACTCGAAGAATCGTTTTATCAAACTCGAGAATCGTTTTATAAAACTCGAAGAATCGTTTTATAAAACTCAAAGAATCATTTTATAAAACTCGAAAAATCGTTTTATAAAACCCGAAGAATCGTTTTATAAAACTCGAGAATCGTTTTATAAAACTCGAGAATCATTTTATAAAACTCGAAGAATCGTTTTATAAAACTCGAAGAATCCTTTTATAAAACTCGAAGAATCTTTTTATAAAACTCGAAGAATCGTTTTATAAAACTCGAGAATCGTTTTATAAAACTCGAAGAATCGTTTTATAAAACTCGAAGAATCGTTTTATAAAATTCGAAGAATCGTTATATAAAACTCGAAGAATCGTTTTATAAAGCTCGAAGAATCGTTTTACGAAACCGCAAAAAACCGAAACAGCCATAAAACGCGAACTAGGAGATGCTCGATTTAAATTAGGGTTTTTATTGTTCATAGTCCAGGATTTAAAATTTTAAGGTTTTAAATCTAAAGGATTAACTCATACTGGCCTCTGGTCAACAACTATCGTTCGATGACCATGAGAAGGTATCGATCGATATTCTGTCAAATCATCGAGCGATGAATCTTTGCCATATCGGTCGACAAGATGATTACCTCGTCGATCGATATTGACTCCAGCGAGTTATACTAACAAGTTTGGAAGGTTCTTTAGTCTTCACTAAATTTACTTAGATTTCAGGTAATTGCCAAGTTCTCACTTGTCCATATTGATCCTAAAATCAAACATAAGGGTGATAAATCCTTATCATTAGTATTTTAAACACCCTAGTAATGGTTTATTCAATGCATGAGTCAACCTTAATGAGAAACCTAAATCTAACAAGAGAGACTACTCAAACATATTTATGAGAGACAAAGTCATGATGGTTTAAATAATGCTTTAAAGATAGTAATAGTAAGAGAAACAGTAAAGAAAATAAGTAAAGCAAAAGAGTTCAAGATCTTCTCTGGATTTGTAGTTCAGATCTCTCTCTCTCTACTCTTAAGCTCTTCTCAAAGTGTAGCTAGGTGCTTCTCTCCAGATTAGGTCTAAAAAGATCTCTCTCCAGAAGTCTGTCTAAACTAGTACAAAACCCTCATAACATAGCCTAACAGGCGGCCAGGGACAAATTGTAATTATTAAGACTCTTGTGAAGTAATTAGGGCTTCTAATCTTTATTTAATCACTTGGAAGACTTCTGTATCGATCGATGGTGAATGTCTTCAATCAATCGATACGGGTAATGTTTCATCTGTCGATTGTTCTCAATGTGCATCGGTCGATATCTTTAACATCGTTTTGCTCATATCTTCATAAAGTCTTCATTTTAGCTCCACAATGGCTAGTTTACACCAATGAGTACCTGAACCTGTAAAAGCTCTAAAAAAGACACTAGAAGTATCCTTTTGTTTCCAAAAACATATATAAATCATGGTTGAAAGTAGGTAAAATCCAGGACATATCAACTCCCCCAGACTTATCCTTTTGCTTGTCCTCAAGCAAATAATAGGACATTGGTCTAGAAAAGGTTTAAAAGGCGGAAGCTCCTATAATTCTAAACTTAGAACCGTAACCTCTTTACTTATCGCAAGCCACTTCATATATCTATCAATCTCAGAAGTACATCACACCATATCCTAGCTTAGCAACCAAATTCAGCTAGCCAACAACTTAATGATCATGTTTGTCTATCCCCTCTGCCGGTTTCATTTATGCATAAATTAAAAGTGCAGGCTTTACCTTGGGAATATCGATCAAAGGACACGTGGACTCTTACCCCAACTGATATCTGAGTAAACAGGCAGTCTTATTATAGTTTCTTTTCTCCCTATATATTCCTTCTCTGAATCCCAATGAACAACAAATGCTCATCTTATTGATCTTTCTACTTTTGTAGATTTTCTGGCAAAGTGTAGGCGAATAGTGGGGTCATGGGTAATGTACCTCTCCCTCGCTTCCACAATGTGTGATCATTCCTTTGAATTAAAATAGTGGGGTCATGGGTAATGTACATCTCCCTCTGCCTCTTAGAAAATCATCTCAATCTTTTATTTTATTTTTATTGGATGCCAAAGGAAGGAGAGAAGAGAACCAAAATCACCAAGACATTTACCTGTCAGGTTAGGTTGGAAATCGGCTTTGGTTCTTCCAAACATTTTCAACAAGATTTGTCATAGCTGACAGGTGATCCACTTTAGTATCTCTAGTACCCTCTATAACTGACAAATCAAAGAGTGGTGCTAAGAAGTGGTTAGGTAACAGGTCTGAATATAATCATTGCTCCCTTCATAGTAAAACCTTTTTTTTTTGTTTATAACAACAGGGAAATGTAAATGTTAGTAAATACCCCCCCAGACTTAAACAACACTGTCCTTAGTGTTATTTTGTCTAAGAGGAAAATGAAATTTTGATCTAGCAAAGGTATTCATGTTAGTAAGAAAACCGTACTTCTACTCCTTACATATCGATCGATATGTCTTGTAAGACATTGAGCGATAAAAAGTTAGCTGAATCGATCGACAGTAAGTGGTGTATGTCGACCGATAAAGAGTGCCTTCACCTAGTGTGCTGTCAATCCATCGAACTCAATTTTCATGAGTTTATGTATCTCTACGTTAGCTCTGTGAGACATTCTCAACACACACGAATAGTTAGAAAATAATAAAAGCATGCATAGTTATAAAGGATTACGAAATATAATCCTACAAGTCTGAAAATAAAAGTAAAAACATAATAGTACGAGATAAGAGATAAGAGATAGAAAAAGGCAAGTGAATCAGTCGTCACTGATCTCATCATCATCTCCATCGTCCTGACGGTACTGCTGAGATGGACCTGGTGCCGAGGGGTCAAAGGCTGAAGTACTCGCTCTGCTCGAGCAGTGGCATCTCGAGACGCGGGACCAGATGGCACGAAGAGCATCCAACACTCCTCTTCTGAAAACTCTCTCATCTCATGTCTATATCCCTGAGAGATTTGGGAACTGGATCGGAAGTGCTGCTGATGAAGCTCGAGAGGTAGCCGCGCTGCGGACTCCTGTATCTCGGCGTGATGCAGGTGGGTTGAGGACGAGGCATGCATCTGGCTGGAACCTAAGCCTGTCGATGTCCGAGACGAAGTCAGTCGTCTCCCGGTGAGGCAGTAGGAACCGGTGTGTACCAGCTGTAGTTCTGAACGTCCAGGACAAATCCCTGTCCATCCAACGTCTGTTACGCAGATGAGCTGCGTCCAAGAAAGCACGAGAAGTGTCTGCGGTGCCCTTGTCAAAGCAGATCCCGAGGTACTGGAAGATCAGTGTCAGAAGACTCCCTATGCTCTCCTTCTTTCGACCGGGTGTACCGGAGAAAGGCTTCGTCTTCTAGCTGACTAGAGGCTCACCAAAGACGGCACCCAGGTTAGTTGTGGTCAGCTCGCGGTCCGGGTCCAGGAAGGTCAGGTCTACCAGTCCGTCAAGTGCATGGTAGAGAAGTGTAAGCTCGGTTCGGCTCCATCTTGCAAAGCAGAGTGGCCGCAAGGATCCGCATGAAGTACTGGAGAGTGGGGTGGCGGATGTCGGTCTGAATCACCGTGGCTGAACTCCAAGGACCTGTGCCAAAGATCTCCCAAAACTCCTGAACCTTCGGGAAGTCGGAGAGATTGCTGCGTGTGGCCGCGGAGTGCTCAAAGCCGTAAATCGTGTAGAGCTCGGGGACAGTGACGTAGTACCGGATGCCCCTAGCAAAGAAAGAGAGAACGCCATCACAAGCAACACTCGATGGCCGGTTCTTGTACTTGAAGCGAACAGTGGCCATGAACTGCCGGACGAGGGAAGGGTAGAGGTTGTAGGTTTGGGTACCCATTGTCCCAAAGTCTAGCTGATCGAGCATCTCCTGAAGGTCACCAGCGATCCCTAAACGCCGGATAGTAGGAGGGTCGAAGAATCGCGTGGGTGCCACCTCCACATTAAGCCATGCATTGTAGAACAGGCTGTCATAGGTGTCCCAATCGCCGCTCACTAGACAGTGCAGGCATTCGTTGCTCCTGGCTGTGGCCCGCGGGTTGGGAAAATGTTGGTATATCGGAATGGGTGTCCCATCCTCACGAGGCCAAGCGTCGCGCTCATCTTCCCTGTCCGAGGAAGAAGATGATGAAGGTTTTCCCCTGGAGGTCCCAGGTAAATCAAGTCTCCTCTTCGTTCTCCTCTCACGTCGTGCGTCGCCAGATACCATCTGCAAAAATCGAAAAACGAGAGAGTAAGCAGATCGCACATTCGATCGATATCAATCGATGTAAACCGATGTATATCGATCAATTTTGTGTCTGTGTAACCCGTCCAGATGTGCATATCGATCGACAGTGCATGCTCGATGTCGATCGATATTGAGTCCCGAAACTTGCAAAAATATCAGCAATCCAAATTGCAAATTTCTAGTGTAATTCTTAGTTCTAACACTCCTAAACCTCTAATCTATCAATCCTAACAACTCTAATCGAAGAAAAACGAACCTATCTACCGGTTTCTATTCAAGGTTTGTTTTAAACTTTGTTCTCATTGAAATCTAATAATCAAGAGATTATTTGAAGGATTGTGGATTAAAGAGCAAACCGAGATGGGAGGTGAATTTCGAGTCGATTGAGGTAAAAAATGGTGGGATTCCGTGAAGAATCGAGAGAGAAAGAGAGGTTTTAGAGTTTGGGGGCGGTTTGCGATTTGTTAGGGAGAAGAACGGGCGTGTCGACTTAAAGGGAGTTTGCCCTGGATAAGTCCGTTTCGATCGATACAGAGTTATGTATATCGATCGATATGCCCAGTTAGTTTGCGGAAAGTGTAAATATTCTTAATAAAAATTTAAATAATTAATAACGATAACAAAAATCTTAATCCTAAAAGCAAGAAAAAATTAAATCCTAATAGTGGGTTGCCTCCCACTCAGCGCTTATTTTAAGTCGTTTAGCTTGACTAAGCGATTTCTTACCCTAGTTGGAGTTAGGCATGCCTAACTTTAGGGGTTTGACATTTGGGGGCTTAACCCAATAATGTTTTACTCGTTGGCCATTTACCGTGAATTCTTCTCCTTTCTCGTTTATAAGGGTAACGGTTCCATTGCGTTGGACCGATGTGACAGTAAAAGGGCCAGACCAACGAGATCGAAGTTTTCCGGGAAATAAAGTAAAACGAGAGTTATATAAGAGAACCTGATCATTTGAGACGAAATGTCGAGAAATTATATGTTTTTCATGATAAGCTTTGGTCCTCTCTTTATAGAACTTGGATTTCTCATAGGCCAGATGCCTTATTTCATCCAGTTCATTAAGCTGGATGAGTCTCCTTTCTGCAGCTGTCTTTATGTCAAAGTTTAGCAATTTAGTAGCCCAGGCTGCTTTATGCTCTAACGCGACTGGTAAGTGGAAAGATTTGCGATAGAGGAAGTGAAATGGAGTTGTTCCTAACGGCGTCTTAAAGGCGGTTCGATAAGCCCAGACTGCATTATCTAATTTCCTAGACCAGTCTTTCCTTGTGGCTCCTACAGTCTTTTCCAAAATTTCTTTTATTTTTCTGTTAGAAACTTCGACTTGTCCACCTGTTTGTGGATGGTAAGGTGTTGCTACTCTATGGTGAACTCCGTTCTTTTTGAGTAGATTCTCAAAAATTTTATTGATGAAATGAGTTCCACCATCGCTTATAACTACGCGAGGGACTCCAAATCTTGAAAAAATGAGGCTCTTGAAAAGTTTGATAACAACAAAAGCATCATTTGTTGGTGAAGCAACTGCTTCAACCCATTTGGAAACATAATCGACAGCAACCAGAATGTATATGTTCCCGTAAGAAGTAGGGAAAGGACCCATGAAGTCAATCACCCAGCAATCAAAGACTTCTACTTCAAAAATGAACTTTTGTTCCATTTCGTGTCGTTTGCTGATTTTTCCTCGTCGTTGGCATCTGTCGAACTTGACGATAAAGGCATGAACGTCGCGGAACATTGTAGGCCACCAGAATCCAGCTTGGAGGATTTTTGAAACCGTTTTAAAGGTTGCAAAATGTCCAGCGTATTCGGATCCATGGCAGTGATAAATGATATCAGAAATCTCAGTTTCAGCTACGCATCGTCGAAATATGCCGTCGGCGCATTGTTTGTAAAGGTAAGGTTCGTCCCAATGGTACCTCCTTACTTCTTTGAAGAACTTCTTTCTGTCGTACTTTTTAAGTTCTTCAGGATCGACGTTTGCGGCAAGATAGTTCACTATGCCAGCGTACCAAGGTCTTTCGCTAAATCGCTTTTCCACAGCGTGCGTCTCCTGCGTAATGTTTCCATTCTGGAAGATATTATGTGTATTTTCGATTGCTTGGCATGCAACATTTGGGGTCGTATCGATTGTGATCTTAAATGAGACGTTCCGCAGGTCAACAACGTAAGTTCCATCGATCGACAGGGTATCACTAGTATCTATCGATTGGATTGATTGCTCATTGATCGACATCTGGTCTCCGAAGTTAGTGCTTTCAGTATCAACGGCCGAGGCAAGTTCGGATGAGAGTTGTATATGACCGATAAGTGATGAATCTGTGAAGTACACATTTTCAGTCGGTATGAAATCATTAATAGGGACTTCTTCGTCTACTCTTATCCGGGAAAGATGATCTGCAACACCATTGTCAACTCCTCTATTATTTTTTATTTCCATATTGAATTCCTGGAGAAGGAGTATCCATCGAATAAGCCGTGGTTTCGCATCTTTCTTTTGCATAAGATATTTAATAGCTGCATGATCGGTGTGAACAATGACCTTTGAGCCCACAAGATAGTTACGGAATTTTTCGAAAGCACATACTACTGCAACTAGTTCTTTCTCAGTTGTTCCATAGTTTCTCTGAGCTTCGTCCAGAGTTCGGCTGGCATAGTAGATAGCATGTAGCCTATTATCTTTTTGTTGCCCTAAAACCGCTCCTACTGCGAAATCACTCGCATCACACATTATTTAGAATGGGAGATTCCAGTCAGGTGCTTGTACTAAAGGGGTAGTTATCAGTGCTTTCTTGATCTTTTCAAATGGTTGTTGGCATTCTGGTGTAAAATCAAATTTAGTGTCCTTACAAAAGAGGATAGTCAGGGGTCTGGCTATCTTGCTAAAATCCTCTATAAATCTCTTATAAAATCCAGCATGTCCTAGAAAGCTCCTGATGTCCCTTATGTTAGTCGGGGGTGGTAGACTTGTCATCACTTCTATCTTCGCTCTGTCTACTTCAATTCCGGCTGCGGACACTTTGTGTCCGAGTACGATTCCATTATTAACCATGAAATGGCATTTTTCCCAGTTTAGGACTAGATTCTTTTCCTCACATCTCTCCAAGACCTTGCATAGATTGTCGAGACAATCTTTAAAACTCAATCCATAAACTAAGAAATCATCCATGAATACTTCCATGAAGTTTTCTATCATATCAGTAAAGATTGACATCATGCAGCGTTGGAAAGTAGCTGGCGCGTTACACAGACCAAATGGCATCCTCCGATATGCGAAGGTTCCATAGGGGAATGTGAACGTTGTCTTTTCTTGATCATCCGGATGTATCAGGATTTGGAAAAATCCGGAATATCCATCAAGAAAACAATAGTATTGGTGATTGGCTAATCTTTCCAACATTTGGTCAATAAAAAGTAGAGGAAAATGATCCTTCCCGGTTGCGGAATTCAGCTTCCTATAATCGATACACATCCGGTGTCCGGTTACAGTCCTTGTTGGGATTAGCTCGTCTTTTCCGTTCTTAGCGACTGTAATATCTAAAATTGGATAGATTATCCCAGCATCAAGCAGTTTGATGATTTCCTTCTTCACGACTTCCTGGAGGTTTGGGTTTAGTCGTTTATGATGCTCTATGGATGACTTGGATCCGTCCTCCAGATGGATCCGGTGCGTACAAAGGTCAGGAGAGATGCCTGGAATGCCATCTAAAGAGTATCCAAGTGCTTTCCTATGCTTGCGAAGTTTGTTCAGTAATAGAGCAAGTTCCCCGTTAGTGAGATTTGCGTTAACTATCAATGGATAGGAGTTGTCCATAAGAAAAGCATACTTGAGCCCAGCAGGTAACGGCTTAAGCTCCACATTCGGTACTTTTTCTTTCGTGAGATTTCCAAATGACGGCGGGTGTCCATCGATATTAGTATTTAGACATTGATCGATATCTATCTTTGATTCATCGTCGCCTTTGGTTTCGATAGCTGAGTTTCCTTGACCAGTCTCCATGAGACGATCGCACTCGTCTGCTCTGTTATCTATGCTGAAAACTTTGCTCTGAGCAAGTACATGCTCATTTTCCAAATGATCATCCGAGTACGATTTCTCAAAACATTCTTGGGTTAGGTCATCAATCTCATCTACATAGGATGATTGTTTATCTATCAAAGGAAGTGTGATGATCTTTTCCATATCAAATCTCGTAGGAATGTTGCCTATGTTAAGATTTATATGTCCTTCCTTGACATCGATAATGGCGTTTGCTGTAGCAAGGAATGGTCTACCTAATAGAATCGGATCCCTTGGTTCGTTCTTGTAATGCAGCACAACAAAATCTGTCAGGACAACGCATCCATCGATCATTACAGGTACATCTTCAAATACTCCTTCCGGGATCCTAACAGATCTATCGGCGAGGACTAATTGGATGTTGGCTGGTATAAATTCAGTGTACCCAAGGAATGTTGCGACGGAGTGCGGCATTAAATTTACGCTAGAGCCTAGATCACAAAGTGCTCTCGGGAATAGCTGATCTCGAATTGTGCATCTAAGAACGAAACTACCAGGATCTGGTCTCTTTTCTGGGGTTTCGCTCTGAATTATTGCGCTAACCACTGCAGAAACCATCATGACACTGTGTTTCTCTGTTGAAAAACTCTTGGTTGTCATTCCCTTGACATACTATCTTATTGTAGATGAAATCCTGAGGGCGTCAATAAGCGGCATCTCCACTTTAACTCGTTCGAAGGCTCGTCTACAGATTTCATTGTCTATGTTGCGCTTAGTATTAGATTTGGGAGGGTAGGGAGGTAAAGTGTTGTACACCCGTTCTATAGCTGGTTCAGTAGGTGTTGAATTATCTTTTGAATTCGTGGGGGTTTGTTGATCGATATCGTCATTATTGTATCGATCGACAACAGATTCCTCCTCATCTAGAATGATCACCTTCTCCTCAGTTTCCTTAGAATTTTTATTCGTTTCTTTGTTCTGAGGGGGTTCAGATTTCGAATAGCGGAGAAGCACGGGGTTCAGAATGGGTTTATCCATTTCTAGAATTTCAGCATCTCCTTCCGAAGGAGTGTTTTCCTAGTGATCGGAGTTAGATGTTTCCCATTTCTTAAGATTACAGCGCTTACGTGACGTCTCGGGTTCGCATCAGTCTTCCCCCGTAGACGTCTTGCTTCCCTCTTGATAGCGTTAGCATTATTGGCGATATCGCGTTCTAGACCTCTAATTTGCTCATACAAAGCGTCAAATTTCTTTGACATTTCGCAGTAAGCAGCAATGAGGGTGTCGTAGTTTTGGGTAAAACTATCTATGTTAAAAAGGTGCTCCTGAGGGCTTCCATGTCTAAGGAATGTTCGCTCTATGGGCTGGACATTCTTATTGCTTTGGATAATATCAGGTTTCTTTTCCTTTATCCAAGAATGAAGTAGATCCAAAGATTTCTTAATTTCTTCTATTTGAAAATCGTTTCTAGATCTAGCTTCTCTTTCTTTATCTTTATTTTCATAATATTTACCCATCGCTATGTTTTCAATCAAACGATTTGCTTCTTCAGGGTTCCTGGAGCTAAAATTTCCATTACTCGCACTATCTAGCGTGATCTGGTAATCTAGCTCGAGGCCTCCATAAAAGAATTTAAGGAGTTGTGGTTCTGAATAACCATGGTGGGTACAATCTCGCTGATGATTCTTAAATCTAATCCAATCGTTTCTGAAAGATTCTTGTGGGCCTTGAAGGAATGTGGAGATCCTATGTCTCGTGTCCCAATATCGAGATTCATCGAAAAATTGGTTTATGAACGCATTGCGGATATCTTTCCAGAAAGTTAGAGATCCTGCTGGTATCTGATTTAACCAATTTCTGGCCTCTCTCCCTAAATAGAAAGGGAAAAGTCTACAGCGATTATTATCATCGAGTGTTAGTTCTTCCAGAAAATCGATGTGCTTGTGGGGGTGTTCTGAGGCAGAAACATGGAAGGGATTCTTTTGTACCAGATGGATGTAGTCAAGATAAAGCATAGACTTATTCTCATCATCCTCTTGTAGCTTAATGGCTGACCTATTGGAATAGGTCTTAATGGAGTCTAAGTAGTCTTGCAACTTTTCTTCATCTTGGGATTGCAGTCCCCTGTTTAATTGTTAAATTATTTGTTTTATTGCTTAACTGACCTAACGGTTCATTTTAGACCACTTCCTCATTAGCTAGGTTTGTAAGTAAAGACTTACCTGCTTCCGGCTGGGTGGCGGCGATCGATCCTTGTTGGACGATGTCGATCGATTCCTTGCTCGACATATTGCTCGATGTATGTGTTATGTCATCGGTTGATGGTAGGCCGAAATCTGTCTTTTCCATCTTGAGTTCTCTGTGATAGCAGAGAAAGAGGAAAAGAAATTAAGTAAACAAAAATAAAATCTACACTAAATTCTAAACTAAATCTGATAGTAATGAGAAAGAGTCCCCGGCAACGGCACCAAATTTGATATCACTCAAATTACTCTAAGGAGTGAATTACTCTCATCAAAAGAGGTTCAATTGTAGTACTTAGGGATCGAATCCACAGAGACTCTAGGATTACACATCAGATTATTTAGTTTTCGAAATAAAGCTAGACAGCAAGGCTTAAACAGTAACTTAAAGGTTGAGCAAGTAATTGCTCGATTGATTGATTGATTTGCTAAGAGGAAAGAAGGTAGTTAGATTTAGGTATTTTCTCAGGTATCACAAACGTGAAAATTATAAAGGGTTTTTATTGTTCATAGTTCAGGATTTAAACTTTTAAGGTTTTAAATCTAAAAGATTATCTCATACTGGCCTCGGGTCAACAACTATCGTTCGATGACCATGAGAAGGTATCGATCGATATTCTGTCGAATCATCGATCGATGACTCTTTGCCATATCAGTCGACAAGATGATTACCTCGTCGACCGATATTGCCTCCAGCGAGTTATAATAACAAGTTTGGAAGGTTCTCTAGTCTTCACTTAATTTACTTAGATTTCAGGTAATTGCCAAGTTCTCACTTGTCCATATTGATCCTAAAATCAAAGATAAGGGTGATCAATCCTTATCATTAGTATTTATGATGACTAGATGAAGAACTAAATTTTAAACACCCTAGTAATGGTTTATTCAATGCATGAGTCAACCTTAATGAGAAACCTAAATTCTACCAAGAGAGACGACTCAAACATATTCATGAGAGACAAAGTCATGATGGTTTGAATAATGCTTTAAAGATAGTAATAGCAAGAGAAACAGTAAAGAAAATAAGTAAAGCAAAAGAGTTCAAGATGTTCTCTGGATTTGTAGTTCAGATCTCTCTCTCTACTCCTAAGCTCTTCTCAAAGTGTAGCTAGGTGCTTCTCTCTAGATTAGGTCTAAAAACGATCTCTCTCCAGAAGTCTGTCTAAACTAGTACAAAACCCTCATAATATAGCCTAACAGGCGGCCAGGGACTTAAGGTTTAATTATTAAGACTCTTGTGAAGCAATTAGGGCTTCTAATATTTATTTAATCACTTGGAAGACTTTTGTATCGATCGATGGTGAATCTGTTCTATCGATCGATACGGGTATTTTTTCATCGGTCGATTGTTCTCAATGTGTATCGGTCGATATCTTTAACATCGTTTTGCTCATATCTTCATAAAGTCTTCATTTTAGCTCCACAATGGCTATTTTACACCAATGAGTACCTGAACCTATAAAAGCTCTAAAAAGACACTAGAAGTATCCTTTTTTTCCAAAAACATATATAAATCATGGTTGAAAGTGGGTAAAATCCATGACATATCACTAGGTCGAGCTGTCCCTACACCTCGTATAGCTACCCTTTTACTCGTGTAGATCTTTTTACTCCATTTCCTTCCTTATTTTGCTAAGTCTCAGCTCCCTGATGTACTTAACCACGTTTATGAACTACCAAAAACATATGCTTGTCTTTAGGTCATACTACCTGACTGGTGCGTCTCCTCGCGCCATGGTCCATCCCAGTGATCCTATCCAAGATCGGGGACATGACAGTAACCGCGGCCTTGGATGCTGACTTCTTGGCAGAAAGCTTCTCCATCGCCTTGTTGAAAGTTTGCAATGCCTCTTCTCCAGTTGATCCCGACATGTTACCTGAAAGAGTGAAACTTATTCTAATTGCGACACGCTTCACCACACCGACAAATCAACAGAAAATAAAGAGGCTTACGGGACTTACCCCAGCTACTGCAACGCCCTAAAACCTCTTTGCTCACGAGGAAATTGACTCTGCGACGTTCCTCAGAAAGCTTCAGAGCCAGCTCAACTGCTTCTTTTCGTTCGCCTGCTAAAGAATGAGATGTATCTGCAAAGGAAAGAGAGAGCTAGGACAACGACAACAACCCACTAGAGGACTACTGCTACCTAGAATAAGGGATTGACACTTAGAGATTGAGAGACTAGATCTAGGCGGCTAGAATTAGGGTTTATACACCAAACATTGTTGCCCCCCTTCAATTAACCAATAATACGTCCCCTTCTCTATTACTTCTGTTCGATTTCTCCTTATTTCATACCAGATCCTTGCTTTCTTTGTGTTCATACAAACCTCCTAGTTTTCCGTAGTACTAAAACAACCCTACACAAAAATACCATAACATTGTTAACGAGTCTCGATGCTTTCACAAACGGCTTCTCGGCTGGTCCAACATCAAACGAAGGAACCGAGAAATCGATGAAATCCAGGATATCGATTTCTGCATCATTCCTGGTTTGACCTTCTTGAAATACATCAAACCACTGTCTCATCTTGACCAGAGCACCTTTATCCTGCGGAGATCTTGACCTTTCCCTCGGAACATTATCTATTCCTGGCTCCGACTCAACTACAACGGGCTCCCTCTGCTGAAAAAGAGAAAGATGGATGGCAACGGCACGACGGACTATCTTCGGAGAAAAGTGTCCGCAATAAAACAGACCACCAAGGAGAAGGATCTTGACATGTTCGAGATCCTTGGGTTTCGGAGTAACAAAACAGGACGCTGCAAAACACAAACAAAACACGAAGTTAGAATTCAAAAAAAAAAATTACCAAAAAAAAAACGTACAATCTGAATACTCTTTTTTCCCCCATTCACTCCTGAACATGGGGATGCTGCTCTCCTCTACCGAGGCACTATCAATTCGAACGTAGAAGAAAATTTCCTCCCAATTGTGACCATTCGAGGAAAATTTCTCGAAGATCGACTTCTTCGCCCGCGGAGATATATAATAATAACCATCGTGCTCACTTGAACGACAGCATAGCTTCAAGATAATCTGCACTAACCGCCATACCGTTCTCGTAGCCCAATAAAAAAATCCCAACACGATGCTGTAATCCAGAAACACAAAGTTGGCTGATCGACAGCCCGAGCCGATCCAAGAGTTCAACTATGACCCGCGGGATGGGAAACCACAGTTGGCAACTAAGCAAAAAGGCCTCGTAGCATGTAAAGTAACCCGGAGGTGGATGCTTGGCATCTTGACCACATTCGGGAAGGCGAAACTGCACCAAATCAAAGATCATGCGAGAGCTCCGCATAACGTTGAGAGAACGAACGGTACTCTGGCTTGGACCTTCTTGTTTCTTCATTGATCTAGGCCTCGAAGGAACCCATAAGTTAGCTTTGGGAACCTTGGCAACACGCACGGCTTCAAAAGAATACCGGTGCAGGAAGTACATTACCACCGGAACAATCAAGATCGTCAGATCAAAAATCGACGGATGGGCGCTTTCTGAAATTCTTCGTTCAGAAGACATGCTTAACAAACAAGTATGGAATGTTTCAAAGAGAGAAAAAAAGGAGAGGAAAATTTTCTCAACCTAAGGAAAAATTATATGGAACGAAGTGAGTAAAGAAATTGAAAACTTACTCCACATATTTATAAGTAAGATTCTACTATTCACCTTAGGACTTTTGGTTGTTAAATTTCTGCTTAATTCTACCAAACTTGCCAAACAAGTTCAAACCACTCGCAAGAACTCTACGATTCTTACGAGCTGGGGAGCTAACTGTTGGGTTCAAAATCGGTTACGACAGAATCAATGACCAAAACTTTCCGTAAAGTTAAGAATAGGTTTTAGAAATACGAAAAATCTTCAAGAAGAAATCTAAGGACTTACCGAACAAATGAATTCTGTAAACTTGACAATAGTCATCTTGGAAATCATTGGAAAACCGAATAAAACAATCTGCGATTGTCCAAATTGGCCAAATTAGCAAAACAAGGCCATAACGTCCAAACTCCCTGAAGTGGTAAAGCTGTTATTAAGGTCGAAAAAGATAACCTGAAGATCAACGTCTACGATTATTTCAACAGACGAGCTGGCCGTGCTTGACCTGAACGCCTGTTGGCGAGCTGAACTAAACCATCCATGCCCCTCAACTTGATCGTACTCTGAACCGTGATCGTAACATCTCTCGTTTCATCTCGATCTGTCTTATCGTTGGAGTTTTACGATAAAAAGCGTAAAAGACTTGTTTTCTCGTAAAACCTCGAGTAAATCGTAGAAAACGTAAACGATTAAACGAAACACCGAACATTGCCAATATATACAATTAACTCGATATATTTTATAAAAAACGGTAAAGACTTGTTTTCTCGGAAAACCTCGAGTAAATCGTATAAAACAGCAATGGTTAAACAAAACACCGAACATTGCCAAACTATACGATTAACTCGATATGTTTTACAAAAATGGCATCGTATCAGGAAACGATCTAATCTAAAGTCGTAAAACAGCTAAATCGCAAAACGGCTCCGAAAGTCCTAAAACGCAATAAAATCCCACTCACGACTTTAGACAAGATCCAGCCCAAATATATAATGACGTCTTACCCATTATTTTCAGGAGTGGGAAAATGTCAGGTTTGAGGATAAAATAGAAGTTTTCCAAAGAAAAACAGAAAGATCGAGAAAATTGGAACATTTCCGACAAATGCAAATCGGAGCGGAAAAGGAAAACCAACTGCCTAGAGAAGAAGTATATAAAAATCAGGTCGAGGACAAGAATAGAGGAGGATTTTCAGAGTTATCATCTCACAGAAAATCTTAGCACGTAGAGCATTTAGGCAATTTTCCATTTTTGTTATCGAGCTGCGTCTCAACTAGGGTTTTAGTCTTAGGTTGCTAGAACTAGGAAACTCGCCGTCAGCTCTTGTGGGCAAGGCTTTTACCTCGTTTTACCGTTCTTACGCAAAATCAGAATAAGAAACCTCTTTGCTCTCTTTTCGGTTCTCATATTATTTTACTATCTTTCTCGTATTCTAATTGCTTGCATGTGGTTAAGCAGATATCCAGGATGTCTGGGAAATTAGGGTTTTCCCTAAGTTCCTTTATTCACAGAAATCGATGGTGTGAATTTCGGTTCCCACAAAATACGAAAGGCTTGGTCCCTTTAAAAAGGGTACGTAGGTAGCCTTGGTAAGGAGCAGCTCCAATTTTACCACATTCTCCACTTTTTTAGAGTGAACATGCCACCTTCAACTGGCCATTTCAACCATTAATCCCGCCTAACATACCTAACTTTTCTTATCGCTTGCAATAACAACGCAAAAATTTTAACGAGCTGGGGGGCTAACTATTGGGATCAAAATTGGTGACGACGGAATCAATGCCTGAAAGTTCCCAAAAAATAATTCTCAACATATAAATTTCTTATAATTTTTAATGAAAAGGTTGTACAAAAAATTCTAGAATTATATTATCGACAATCTCAAAATCAACGTCTAAGATTACTACTCTAAGAGAATCTCCTAGCAAAACCTTTCGGAAGAAAACTTAAATATAAATCCTCAAAAGAATTGATCGAGACACCGCGGGATTGAGTCGCCACGCGACAACCTGAACTTCACCAAGTCCCGGTCACCATATGGAGACCAGATGACATCATCCTCAGTCGCCATATGGCAACCGGCTTGGTGCAAAGCCCTGGTATCCATATGGGGACCGGAAAATATCATCCCCGGTCGCCATATGGTGACCGGATGACATCATCCTTGGTCGCCGTATGGCGACCAGATGACATCAGCCTTGGTCACCATATGGAAACCGGATGATATCATCCCCGATCGCCATATGGCGACCAACTTCGTGCAAAGCCTCGGTCGCCATATGATGATCGAATGATGTCATCCCAAGTTGCCATATGGCGACCGGACTGATGCAAAGCCTGGGTCACCATATGGTGACTCTAATAAAGATCCCAGTTCGCAGTCTCTTCTCCTTTGAGTCTCGGTCGAAATGTCTTTCGCTTTGTGCCAATCGGAGTTTCTGATAGGACTTTACGAAGAAAACAAGCAACACATAATTTCTCGTAAAAGTTCAAGTCAAAGCGTCAAGATTATATTGGTTAACTTAAACACCATCGTATTCTCGATTTAATAAATTTATTTGGTTCAGTTTGTAATACCAGCGTCATAGAAAATGGACATCGGCCAACTTGAGGATATCTCCGAGAATAATCTTAAGAACCCTTACGTCATAAAACGGCCTAAGACACGAGGAAAGCCCACTTACGGTTTAACGCAGGAATAGGCCTGAATTTAATGACGGTCTAACTCGACTTTCATAAGGATAAATGGAAAAGGGGATAAATGTGAAGTTTCCAAGATAAACATGAATCTTTACAAGTTACAGAAAACTTCAAGAAATAGATAAACTTGGGTCTAAAGGCAAAACCAACCTTGGATGCATAAATCAGGGAGCCAACGAAAGGAGCACAAAAAGGCAAATTTTTTGAATTATAATTCTCAGCACTTAGAAACCTTAGGCTTTATTCTCGACAAGTTTGGTTTCTACGTCTGGCACCCAAATACTAGACAAACTCGTCCAGGCAGTTCGATATCTTCTCCAGCTCTTTTAGTAAAACTACATTCGGCTTATTCTGGAAGGGGTAGGTAGGCAGCCTTTCATAAGGTTTAGTCCGTAATCAATCAAAACCTTTTTTCGTGTATTTTTCATCTTTTGCTATCGAGCTTCAACTCAACTAGGTTTAAGGTTTTAGGTTTTTAGAACTAAGTAACTTGCTGACACCTCTTGCAGCCAAAGCTTTATAATCTTTTGTAATGATCGCAACGCTCTTACACGGACTCATAATCAGATCTACTGTCTTCTCTAAATTCGTTTTGTTATCTTTTCAGATTTTCTACATCTATTCACTTGTCACTGGCTCTCGCAGAGAACCGTGACCTCTCAGAAATTAGGGTTTTCCTTACTTTCCTAGTTCAACGGAAATTGACAGTGCGAATTTTGATTCTCACATTGACGCAATCCCCTGCTACTGTTGAAGTACCCAGCTAGCTCGCAATTTATTTGGACGGAGAAAGAAGCCATCTCGATGCACTTCTTTATCCAAATAGTAAATTTCTGAGGAACATTTATGTTTATGATTATGTTCTACTTAAATATGTCTGAGTAGTCACCTTGGCCGATCACACCCAAACTGTGATCCTAGGACATGGGCCGGATCTGCGCATGTTCAACCAAACTAGATGGGTCGGTTTGACTTATGGGTTGGAATATACCGTGGGTGAAAGTTCCAAACGGTTCCAATGGATCAAGGTCTTTGTCGAATCATTAGGGATATTCGATGATTTGTTTAACCGGACATGATCACGGTTTGTATGACCACGGTTTTGAGTCGCAAGGTCCGATAGATTGCAAGGCAATCTGGATGGGCTTGGATTTTAATCGGTTGTATGGATCTAGGCCATGGGCCAGATCAGGTAAGAAGGTCCATGGGACAAATGGGTCGGACTTAAAGGATTGCTGATCAAACCTAGACATTAACCATACGATTTAATGGGACTAAGGTCTATCCGGCTATGGTCTTAGTAAGTTTGTTTGGGTTGGGTTTGGACTTGGTGTGTGCTTAGCCGATTGTTATATGTTTGCTTTAGTATAGGTTTATACTATTGATAGGTCCCATTATTTACTATTTTATACTATGTTATAGACCTTATTTGGAGGCTGTTATATGTGTCTATGATGGTTTTAGAGTACTTTTAGGTCCAGGTACATTTTAGAGCATTGAAGAGATTTTGAGGCTTTCTGGAGCTCAAAGAGAGAGGAACCATGTAGCTGGTCAAATTCAGTTAAGTACAAATCAAAGACAGAGCCTCGCGTCAATCAACGACGCACTCATGCCATCGATATCGATCGATGGCCTACATGCATAAGCCCAACTCCCAAGGCAGCCGGCATGAAACTCAAGTCACATAAATTACAAGATTGCCCCTAAACGAGTTTTACTTAGTTTATATAATCTTTGCCAGTGCTTTATGCAAAGAGAGGATTTTTTACAGCTTTCATACTTTTCATAGCAAACATAATAGTTTAGGATTTTTGAGGAGAACATCAAGAATCCTTCAAGCTTTGTATTGGAACCCCACATTTTTATCCTTATGGTTTATCTTATGCATTATTTTGATTATGTTCTATCTAGCCATATTTGAGAAGTCACCTTGTTAGATTTAGGGTTTATGAATGGTTTTGATGGATTAGCCAAACAATAGAATTGCTAGGGTGATTATTAGATCTATAATCAAATTTGTGCTTATTACATGTGTTCTTGATTAGCTACGTAGAACCTTGATAGTAAGATATCTAGACTTTTGCAATTACATGATCTATACTTGAAGTCGCTATGACGAGCTTAATTTACTATGGATAATCAAGAGAATAGTCTGTAATTCTAATTGAACCAATCAAATCTGATCATTTAATGCTTGACTAAGAAAGCCATCGATCGATGTTGTTTGCATACCATGGATCGATGTTGTTTTCATGGTCATTCCGAGTTTGCACACGAAAGTTGTTGACTATGAGCTTAGACATAAGATATATATAATTATTAATATCATATCTAATTAAAATTCATGTTCTATGATTGAAACACCCTTGGCTTTTATCTATTATTATTCACTACCAGAAAACCCTAGATCTAGCTTTTTTTTCCTTAATTGTTTAAAAACTAACTATTATGTTATTTACTATTCTGAATTCTGATAAATTGCCTTGTATAACTACGTTGATTATCAAATCTGTTGTGCGCCCTCGCTCTCTGTGGATTCGAACCCTAAGTATCACAGCTCAACCTATTATTTGAGAGAGTAATCAATAGCTCTAGGGTAATTTGAGCACATATCAAATTTAGCACCGTTGCCGGGGAGCAGGAATCACTATTAGATTTGTTTTGCAAGTTTTTTCTAGATTGATGATAACTAGGAACGGGAGGAGAGACATGTATGACATTAAAGGTCAAATGTGTAATGCAGCAGGTCAGAAGATTAATAATCAAGAGACTGTAATCTCTGAACAAAAAGTGGCTGCTGAAGAAGCCGTTGTAGTTCAAATCAAAGCTGAAGCCCTGGCTGCTCAACCCAGGACGTTGGATTACGACAATCGTCAATACCAATGCTATGCCAACAGATCTGCTATTCTTCCTCCAACTTTCCAGAGGAATGATTTTTAGCTGAAGCCAGCCTATTTCACATTTCTAAGACAAACACCATTCCATGATCTTTCTAATGAGCACGGTATGGATCACTTGGAGCGATTAAAAGTTTTTTTCTCTGCCATCATGGCTAATTGAATTCATGAGGACTACTTTTTATGTAAGCTCTTCAAGTACTCACTTGCTGGAGATGCTTCATACTGACTTAAGCAGCTACCGCCAGGATCTCTTACATCCTGGACATACATCATAAACACCTTCTTGCTTAATTTCTTTGATGATGCCAGACCTGAGGATTTGAGGCGCCGAATTGTCACATTCACACACACGCCTGCGGAGTCTTTCAAAAGCTCCTAACAGAGAGATTGTCCACACCATGGATTCAAGGAAGTGCATATTCTCAGGACTTTCTTCAAAGGTATTGAGCTGTCATACCAAATGGCTTTAGACACAACTAGTGAGGGAAACTTCTGCACTAGAAGTCCGGGAGAAGCTATCAGATTAATAGATAATTTGGCTGCTAGCAACAACACCAAAAACAATGATCATGAGAGGAAGAAATCAGCCCGTATACTGATATTTTTAGGTGTTTTAAGGTTTAGAGAAGGTTGGTTTAAGATTAGAGAAAGATCAGGGTAAGTTTGTAAGAAAAGAGATTAAATTGACCAAGATTACTATTTGAGAGACAAAAGAATGAATGCTCAAGAACTGTCTGATTTTATTTCTGGATGAGACTGCAATATAAAGAGTGAATACAAGGGTTTCTTGCTACAGAAGAGTTGAAAAAATTGTGTGGAGTCAAAGGAAAAGCCGCGCCTAGATTTGAATAAGTGGTCCATAAGCCACACACGCTTGATGCCTTTGGTATCTATGAGTAGATGCCATTTCCTTTCCAGTTCATACCAGCTGTCTACGCAAGCTATCCTCTTATCCTCAAACGGTCACATACGACCCAAAACCTCTCCATCAGCTAGTGTCTCTCAGACCAACTTTCCATCGCTTTCTCCCTTTCACCCATCATACGGTAAATGCTCCATTTATCATTTTTATCACAGTAACAATATTTTTATTGTCCAAACCCAAATCTTCTAGACAAGCCCCAAGTTCTTCTCTTCCTTCTCTAAACATATAATCTCATGTCCTTTTATTTATTTAACTCAACATACACTAACCAAGGATCAGATGGAAGAAGTAAAAGCCAAGTTGGAGAGTGTTCAAAAGTTTCTGAAAAAGCAAGTTAGCTTTGCAGAGGATGTCGAAGCTATAGGATTTGACAAAGGTAAAAAAGAAGATGTGAATTTTGTTAGTGGAAATGGATCTCAGTGATAACAGAGCAACAGAAACTCCTATGGCATTGGTCACAGGAGTAGCTACTACCAAGGGTCACAGCAGCAAAGACCCTACAGAAACATAAGAACATCTGGATCCTCCTAGTATCAGAACACCCCCCCCCCCCCCCCCCCC
>CAKOAT010739598.1:28383-67731 GCA_932364175.1 Eruca vesicaria subsp. sativa | reverse complement strand
CGACAAGAAACATTGATAAAGGAGAAGATTGAGGCTAGACTAAAGCACCATGTCAGTGCCATCATAGATGATAACTTTTGGCAAGAAAAAAGGAAGTTAGGCATCAAAAGGAAGAAATTCGACGTTACCTGAAGAATCTGGGGATCGTGTGAAGGGATGGACATCGATCGACAGTCGGACCCTTCCATCGATCGACGACCGTTCAAAACGAAGAGATGTAGGTTTCCAAGCATCGACGTGAACCTCCTATATGCTAATAGGAATCAAAACCCACCCTCCCAAAACCAAGACAGACAGATGAACTAGTCCCTACAGTACTTGAGAAAGTTATGAGAGTACGTCCTAGAGGAAATAAAGGCATCTTAGAAGGGACGCTAATGAGAAGGAGGTGAATAACCTTTCTAAAAGAGTTCTCAGAATCCCTTTAGAAACCAATTCGAGCGAGGAAACTTATTATACTCACAAATTCTGGATGTACTTCACAGAAATCAAGGAGACTGATAAAGACATTACAAGAATGTTCAATGATATAGGGAGAAGAATAACCAGAGGGTCAAATTGAAGAAAAGAAATGATACTGGAAAATTTGTGGTTCCTTGCAATATCAAGGGACATGACTACCCTCATGCACTCAGTGACACCAATCATTCAGTAAGCATCATGCCAGGAACCATGGCAGAGGTGTTAAGCTTAAAAGTGGAGCCTTCTAGTGATTAATTCACTTTTGTGGATTGTATAAAAGTGAATTCAGGAGGCATAGTCATAGACCTTCAAGTGCAAATTGGTGATTCTCTAATACTTGTAGACTTTCATGTCTTGGACGTTCAAGTGGACAAGAATTCATCCCTTCTAATTGGAAGAGTTTTTGGGGCCACGGTAGGAGCAGTATGCGACATGAAGACAAACAGGTTGTATCTATCTTGCCTTGTCAGATCCTTGAGAAAAATCCTTCAGATCATCCGAACACTTTTCTTGATAGTAACTTTTGGACTCAATGAACTTGACATCCAGAGATACAAGAACTCTCCTTGTCTCAGGATCAAAGCTCTTGTAACCCTTTTGTGTTGTAGAATACCCAATGAACATAGCTTTAGTACTCATAGGCTCAAGCTTGTTCCTCATTTCGCCTGGTACTAGAACAAAACACAAACATCCAAAGACCCAGAGATGGCTTAGAGATGGTTTGGTCATGTTTAGTACCTCATAGGGGGCCTTCTCTTCTAGGATCCGGGTTGGTATCCTATTCATCAGATAGCAAGCTGACATTACCGCATCACTCCAGAACCTCTTTGGAACATTGCTTTGGAACATTATGGATCTAGCAACTTCCATAGGGTGTTTATTCTTCCTTTCTTAACATGACCATAAGCAGGTTCTACTTCTTTTTAAGATGGTTATCACTTATCATATGGTGAGAGGCACCAGAATCAACTACCAAAGGTTTGTTCACGTTTTTTGCAATAAGAGAGCTAGGCGATCCTATACTATCCACAAGAGACTAGTTAATCTTTTCTCATCAGTATAATCAAGAGACTTAGACATTTTATACGCAAAAAAGGAGTAACCAAGGGTGTTTCCGAGTGCATTACCATTCTCTCTGAGTACCTTGATCAAGGACTCAATGTCAGACCTCCTGATAGTCTCATGGTCAATTCCCTTTCCCAGAGTGTGCTGTGAAGCTAAGGCCTTGCCATCACCTTCACGGTTTCACTTGTATCCATTTTGAGGTTTCCTCTTGCTTCCCTCTCCTTCAGGAACTTGGTCGGCTTGAGGTGTGGGTGAAGAAATTAACACTGAATCCTCTTATGACCCGGCCTCTTGCAATGGTTACATTTCCCTCCAAACCTACCATCTTTTCCACACTTCCTTTCCTTAGACCTATACATTGCCTTATTGACTTGTACAGCTTCCACATTGTTGGCCAAAGACAACTCGCCCTTGCCACCAAACAAGCCGTGTGATCCCTCTTCCTTCTGGATCTGAGAACACATCTTCAAAGGAAGGAAACTTGGATGACCTCAGGATGTGTTTGATCAAGTAATTGTGACTGGGATTAAGAGTCAACATCAGGCCAAAGACTTTATCTTGCTTATTCATATCCATCATGGTGTCCTCATCAGTTGTGTTCAGCCTTAACATTTCCAGCTCAGACCACAAAAATCTGAACTTGCCTCAGTGCTTGGTGAACTCCACTTTATCTTGTACAAGAGTGTTGGTAGCTCTTTTCACCTCAAAGACTCTGAGATTGGATGTGTTGCCATACACCTTCTGAACTTTCTCCCATAGGTCTTTAGCCTTCTTATAGTAGCTATAATCCGCAAGGATTGGGGTATCCATAGAAGCTTGAATCACTGACAAAAACCATCAGATCTTCTTGCATCTATTTATCTTTGTCCACAAAGGCTAACTCCTTGTCGCCTTCTTCACCTTATTTAACAACAGGTTTGGAACTCCATCCGAGATGTGATTCCACAAACCCTTGCTATCAACAGCTTTTGTCACCAGCCTTGGCCAAAGGAGTCCACCTTCCTTTAAAGTAACCGGAACCGATATCATCTTATGCGCCTCCATGATGTTAACTTGAGAGCTCAAAGACTAGATCTTGAAATGAAACTGAAGATTTTCGAGATTAGAACCCAAAATGAGAGAAACCTGGCTCTGATACCATAAAATGTTTAGAGATTTATAGATTAGATTAAGAGAAACAAAGATTAGAGAGATGGGAGAGTTAGTTTAGTGAAGAATCATGGTGAGTTTAGTAAGAGATTGTAGAGAGAGAGACTAGATTGGAATGTTTGATTATTATTATCAACTCGATTTTAGAATATAAAGACGATACAATATTAACTAAGACTAAGTCGTGTGAAGTCAAGGAGAGGAGCATGTTAATTTCAAAATGAACCAATGGGAGAGGCCATATGCTTTTGGCATAAGGAATCTTTGGACCCAATGCTTTTTGACATTTCCAGCTGTGCCAGCCTATCCATGCGTGTCCCTTATCCTCTTCAACGGTCAAGAGACGCTCTCCAAAGTCACTAAGGTGAGTTTGATGCACTTACCATTTACCCGGGTAGGTTTTGTCGAGGGTTTTGGTTACCTAATTTGTACAGACCGTATGGCATGTATGGCCTGTACGGATAGGTCGACCCAAAACCATTATTCCCCAAATGATCTCAACTCCTCATGTCAATCTAAATACCTGAAGTATTCTTCTTCTTATAATTGATCACTCATTTCAACATAAGTGGAGCTGGAGGAGGAAGCAACCGGATCCGAGAATTTAGACCTAGGAGATTTATGTTAGCTTTAAGAGAATTTAGAACTTAGGTGGTTAGACTAGCGAGTTCCATATTTATAAAGTTTTTCTGTGTTGTTTTGCGGTTCTACATTGATAGCAATTTCATGTTCATCCTATTTTCAGTGGATCTCTGTGTCTTTCAATTGTCGTAATCAATAAAACGCCTCTTCCAAATTCTTTCTATATATCTTTATTGTTTCTTTTTCATATTTTTGTGTTTACGCAGGGAATCTAAGACCTTAAAAAAAAATATGATTTCTTAGCTTTCCTCCGATAACAAAAAACCGACAATGTGAATTTCAGTCCTAACAATGGTGGCATCATCAACGTGTCAATGAAGACATAAGAAGGATTCACCAATAAGTGGCCATAATTGGTTGCAATCATCTGCACTTACAAATTTTGAAGAGACCAGAAACTCAGTTGACTAATACAAAAGAGTAGACCTGGATGATATGGTGTACACAGTATCTATAGAGCGCAAGAGATGTTGATGGAGGATTACTACAAAAAGATTGATGCTATCTACTACTCCTTGAACAAAAGTATTGGCTGGTTAACTACGTGCATAGAGGAGCTGAAGCAAAAGATGTACTCAAAACTTCAGATGGTTCAGAAACAACAACAGAAAAAAAGTTGACAAATGACCATTGATTGACAACCGATACCAGTGATTTATTGAACCCAACCGCGAACCATTCAGATTCAAACTGGTAATCGAGAAGATGCTTGAAGATAAACTTTCTGGAGTTTACACATCTCAAGAAAGGATGATGGGCAACATATCCAGAAGATTGGATGACCTATCTTTACCCATGGATACCAGGATCATTTGGTTACACAAATGTGTTGATCGCATTGGAGAAAGGATGAGTTAAGTTGAACAGCGCATAAAAGAAAGAGTGTGAACTAGAGGAAAAAGAAGCCAAAAGAAGTTTTTATTACATGGTTCCAGATGAGAAAAGAAGATGTGACACTCTTTTTCCAACAAATGCTTATCTACACCCATCTTAGTCCAAACAGTCCTAAACGGTAAGCTAAAGACTATAACCAAGCACTGGGTGAGAGGCAACCCACTATTAAGTATGTTTTAAATTTATTTTATTTTCATGATTTTATTAAATTTTTCGTATATTTTTATTTGCAGTTAAAAAACAAAACAAAACAAAAAACGCAAGATCGAGAATCACCATTACTTATTATTAAGGACAGTGTTATTCAAGTTTGGGAGAAGATTTACTGATATTAGTGAGTTTTATTTTTATGTGTTTTATTGAGTAAAGAAAGAGATCATGATCAGATTTAAAACTTTATTTATTGTCTAACCTGTCTATAGCACAATTCTAGAATTGTCGATTGGAGAGAGTACTAGATATACCAAAGTAGATCACCTTGCCATGACCACACTTGTTTAGTTAGTTTGAAGGAACCGAAGCTGAACTCCAACCTAATCTGACTTATTTGCTTGCTTTGGGGTTTGGCATACATTGAATCAGATTCTTCTTCCAACTCTGGAAGGTTAAAAAACTTTGTGCTTTTGATTTCCTTCTCTCTCTCTCTCTTTGGCATCTATAAATATAAAAGATTGAGATGATTTTCTGAGATCCAGAGGGGTAGGTACATTACCGATCACCCCATTATTGTAATTCAAAGGAATGATCACACATTGAGGAAGCGAGGGACAAGCACATTACCAATGACCCCACTATCACCTAAACTTTGTCAATGAGTGGAAAAAGAAAAATAGAGATATAAAAAAAATAAAGAGTGAAAAAGATTCAGAGAAGAGAGAAAAGAGGGAAGAAATGGATCAGAGAAGACTACATGTGTGGTCAGAAACTTACAAGGGTAAGAGTCCATGTATCCTAAGATCGATACTCCCAAGGTAGAGCCTGCACTTTTATTTTATGCAAGAAATAAGGTTAGTAGATGGGTGAGTCAAGCTAGTATTTGCTAAGTTGTTGGTAAAATGGATTTGGTTGCTATAATAGAATAAGGTATATAAAGTTCCTCTGAGATTGACACTTGTTTGATGTGGTTGCAATATAGCAAAAGTGATAATGATAAGCTAGAGATTTCGTGAGTCCTTGCCTTTCAAACCTGTTCCACAAGATTATCCTTGTTTCGCTTGAGGACAAACAAACGGTTAAGTCTTGGGGGAGTTGATAAGTCTCACTATTTACCACTTTTAGAACATGTTATAAGCTATATTTGGATTCAGTTATATGTATCTAGGATGTGTTTTAGAATTTTTCAGGTCCACGTACATTTTGGAGCATTGTGGAAATTATGAGCCTTTCTGGAGCTCAAAGAGAGAGTCTAACGCCGATCGACGATGCATTCATGCAATGGATCGATGGTCTACACGCAGAATTCCAACTCGCAAGAGAGCCGTCTTGAAACCCAAGTCACATAAATTACAAGATTTCCCCTGAACGAGTTTTACCTAGTTTATATAATATTTGCCATTCTTTTGTGCAAAGGTAGTATTTTTTACAGATTTTATACTTTTAATAGCAAATATAGTTGTTTAGGGGTTTTTGGGAGAAGATCAAGACTCCTTCAAGCTTTGTATTGGAACCCCAGTTTTATATCCCCATTCTTTATCTTATGCACTATTTTATGTTTAAGATTATGTGCTACTTAGCTATATCTGAGTAGCCACCTTGTTAAATTTAGAGTTACTAATGGTTTTGACCGATTAGTGAAACAATAGAATTGTTAGGGTGATTACTAGATCTATCATCAGATTTGTGCTTATTTCATGTGTTCTTGATTTAACTACCTAGAACCTTGATATTAGGATATTGAGAATTCTGTGAGTGCATGATTAATACTTGAAGTATCACTGACGAGCTTAAATTACTAGGGTTTAAATCCAGACAATAGTCTAGTAATTCTAAGTGAACCAATTGAATCTGGTCGTTTAATGCTTGACTAAGAAAGCCATCGATCGATGTTGTTTACACTGTCATTCCGAGTTTGCACACGAAAGTTGTGAACTCTGAGCTTAGCCATAGGATATATATAAAATTATTAATATCTTAAGTAATTAAATTTCAGTTCTATTATTAAAAACTGATTGGCTTCTATCCATTATAATTCACTACCTGAAAACCCTATATCTCCTTATTTTCTTTAACTGTTTAAAAACCAATATTTCCTTATTTACTATTTTGAAGTCTTATAATTTTCCTAGCATCACTATGTTGATTTTCAAATCTATTGTGTGTCCTCGCTCTCTATGGATTTGACCCCTAAATACTACAGTTGAACCTCTAATTTGAGAGAGTAATCAGTAACTCTAGAATAATTTGAGCATGTATCAACTATTCTTAGAAACTCAACCATGCATTGTTAGAATCAACCGTTAGGATATTGGATTATGATTGATGCAAAGTGGTTTATTTTTTCAGGATCTAAGGCTGATCGTGGTCAAGGCAAGGAGCTGTGAAGACTATCAGTAAGTGGTTGTGTGGTGTGTGGGTAGATCGACTTAGGAATGACCTTAAGATAGTGTATAGAACAGACTAAATATTGTATTGAATATCATTTCTTATATTGTTATGTTGATCTATGAACCTCATATTTCGAAAAGGACTTAGTATTATTAGACTGGAGAAGAATCAAACCAGAAAAATATGTTAAGTAAGACTGCAGGTCGAGTTGGGCCTTCTTACACTCATCTTCATCTTCCCCTATTTTCAAGCCTTTTTCTGGACGTTCCATTGCCTCTTTGTTTCTTCCGAATCTGCCTAAGACTTGGCCGATGCTACCAAAGACATAACTGCCAGTTTCAAAAATAGATAGGAGGATAGAGAGATTTATCATCTTCCAACCGATCCAACAAAGGTCATTTTTTCTAGAGATTATTTGCTCCTACACCCTAAATGACACCCCTAATTTGCTAATTACCCATGCATATCACACTCTCTCTCTCTCCTAACACTTTCTCTCTCCTGACACTCTCTTTCCCCATAGAATGGGCAACCTCTCTTTCTCTTTCCTTCGATTCTTCTTCCTTCCCATTCTTAAACTCTCTTATAATGTTACTGCATTCTATTTTTTGTGTAAAAAATTATTGTTGCGAAGAAAACCTATTACTACTTTACTACTATTCCTATGAATCTAAATTATTAAAATTAAACCACATTCTGAGAAAATCAGCATTCAGACTTTTTTAAAATCGCCAAAGATGTTAACACTGGTGTTAGCTGTTAACAAATAATGTAGATGTCAACAAATGTGTTAACTGTTAACAAATACATGTACAGATGTATTAACAGAGACATTAACTGTTAACAAATTTTGTAAATGTTAACAGATGTGTTAGTTGTTAACAACGACATGTATTATAAGTGTTAACAGAGATGTTAGTTGTTAATAAATTTTGTAGATCTCAATACATGTGTTAGGTATTATATGTTAACAAATAAATACTGTTGAAGTTTCATTTCTCTATCGAAATGAGTAAATTTAAAAATCATTTACACATAAAGTTGTAGATGAGAAAAAAAAATCAAGAAAAAATAGTGTAAAAAGAAAGAAATGCATGTGAAAAAGAGATGTGTGAAAAATATGTGTGGTTTAAAGAAAATGAATGTAGGAAAGAGAAGAAGAATCGTTGGAGAGAGAGAGATTGTTAGATATTCACATGGGAAAGAGAAGGTGAGAAAGGCAAAATCATCCAACCAAGCCTAAAATGCGTAAAACTTTACATTTATGTCAAATCATAGTTAGATCACTATTAAGAGATCCAAATATGGATATTTCCCTAATTCACACTTTTTTCTAACACTGCTACTTCGAATATAGTACTATCAGACTGTATTGTTTGTGGCAGATGTCTACTGTGTTGTAAAGTTTTTGTGAAGCACTCAATAATTTCCCGTCTCTCTCAAATAATATGTAACAAATTAATGTAAATGTCTATATATTATTATTGTATACTAGAGACTTTTCCCGGGCTACGCCCGGGGTTATTTACGTTAAATTTTAATGTAGTCTAAAATATTATTTACATTTTAATATGTAATATGTATTGGAAACTTTGACAATATAAAATATTTAAACGAAGTTACACATATTAGAATGTAAAACGTAAAAATGATGATAAAAACACATATTACATTATTTAAAATATTTTTGCTGTAAAATTAGTTAGCACTCCAATTATTTATAATTGTGATTTCTTTATTATTTTGTTCCTCTATCGGATTTGTATTGTATAATTAGTGATTATGAGTTTAAAAATCTTCCCGTTAAAATTAATATCTCTAGTATTGGATCTAATAAATTATCAACTTGCTAAAAGATAAACAATTGATTTGTTGAATATTTTTAGAAATGTCATAAATGTTGTTAGAGGTAATTGGCAATTGATTTGAGTCTTTTTGGCTGTTATTATTATATTTTTTTGCCGAGAAAATAATTGTAGTAACCATATTGTAATTCTAGGTAGTTTGTTTTTGTTCTCTTTTTGTATCACAGGTTACAAGGAGTTGGCCGGAGAGGAGACAATAGTATATTATCATCAGCTCTCCAGTACAAACACCAGCAAGAGAAGAAGAAAGAGAAGAAGTAAAAAAAAGAATCATAAAGTCTTCTTATCTGGATCATCTTCTTCCTAAGGATGCAGAGGTTGGCATTTAGTCAAAGTCTTGGTTCTTTCTTTCTAATGTAGTCTCGCCTGTCTGTTTTATGTGTATGTACGTTGTGGATATTTTATGCAGTACAAATGGCGCTAATCTGTAGTACATAATTTCTATAAGGAGGTGGAGGAGGTAAACATACTATTTCAAGAAATGTATATACAAACAGTCTATAACCAAAGGTGCTTACCATAAAATTTCCTTGATAAACAATAAAATAAAACGATAATAAAATATTGAAGGTTGACATGTGTTTCTAGGAAAGAGTAACATTTTGTATGTAATGAAGATGTCATGCTAATACCCACCCGATTCAGTTTGGTGGGTGTCTTAAACGACACTAACAAAAGCTTCTATGTAAAGATAGAACACATGTTTACCAGGATTCTCTCTAACCTTAGCTTTGTCTTTTTGATACTTCAATAGTCTAATGTAAGTTCAGGAAAAAAATGTTAGTCAAAAAAAAACACACGACATTAAAAGAAGAGAGGCGCTGCATTTGTATAACCTGAGATTCAGTTTCTTGTCGCATCCGTTCATAGCGTTCCGCTAAATGTCGAGTATCCACCAATGGAGCTCCCATCACCATTGCCCTTAATGGCCAGCGACCTAATAACTTCATCATGCAAAACTTATCTTTGATGCTTTTTTTTTATAATAAAGGAGGTGTTTCTGTTCAAGTGAAACGGTTCTGAAACCTGTGTGCCAAAAGCCTTCAAAAGATTTCCACGCTCTTTCTCCATTTGAGCGCGAGCATTTACGAAGCTAAGTACAGCTCTTGTTAGTGTGTTACCACTTGTACATGTATTTCCTGAACCATATCTCCTGCTGTCTTCTTAATTTAACAATCAGAACCTTCTAAGTAGCGCTGGAAGAGATCCGTGTCTGATTGGTTCGTTATCAGCTAGATGTTCAAGCAAGTGAGCTAACCCGGTTCCAACAAAGTTATCTCCAGCTCGAGAAGGAAAAGTATTGTCCGGATTAGATTATAAGCTGCTCTGTTAAACTGGCTCCTGTTTTCCGAGCTCTCATCCTCGGTGTTAAGCCCTTCACGAATGCCTTGAAACAACTGCAATATCGCAGCTGCGCTTCTCCATCTCCTCCTGATGATGGAATCAAACTCCCTGCCTAGATCAGCCTCTCCATCATGTTGCATGTGACGATGACGACGACGGTTATAATGATGATGATGATGGTTATCGACATTGTTGTCATTTCCATCAACATCATTAGGAGCAGGAACGTTGACCTCATCGTTATCTAAGCCAAGCTCTGTCCTAAACCTTCTACGTCTATGATGATTGCTTGTCATCCCAAGCAAGATTGGACCCCATAGAGTTAATGCACAGTCTGTACTGAAATCAATCTCCGAGTCTTGAATCTCCCTTAGGCTTTTGCTGTTGCTGTTGCTGCTGCCAACATTATTCTCACCGCTCATTTCCTCTACAAACCCGTTTTGGCAAAGGGGGCATTTGATCTCAGCGTCAAGGATTGGATTCACAATTTGTGAACACATATGACACCAATACCTATCTGATGATCTCAGCGTTTTTTTGACTTGTGAACCTAAAGCTTGTCTTCCTGCATCTATAGATAACATTGTCATGTTAAGAGATCTTATAAAAAAATTTCAGTGATTTCAAAAGGTAAAAATTTAATGCAACATTCACTATTAATATCTCCCCTAGACAACACAGTGCCAAAGCTTCTTGACGGCATATCATTCTCCTTAGGCTCCTGCTTGTAAGTGGAAGAAACATTAAGTATCACGTGGAATACCCATTAGGCATAAAGAAACAGAAGAAAACTTCTTACTTCATCAGCTGTTTTGGGACTTCTCATAGTTCTCACTATGAACTTTTTGTAAACATCATTCAACTTTTCAATAGGCTTAGCATTTCTACACAAAAGTCCCACACTTCTCAATCAGACCATGTCACCAAAAAACTGAAAAAAAGACCAGATTTTACCTAGAGATTCCGAGATTAAAGATCTCATTAGCCGTTTTAACCTTAGACTTAAACTCCATATGCAAAGTATAAGCTATATAATACAAAGCATATGTCTTCCCAATCTCATTAACTTCCAAAAACTTATAAATCACTTCTGCATCAGCACAATGCTCCGCCTTCAAAAAAATAAAGAAGCTTACCACTTTCATTTCCTAACCACATAACGAAAAATCATTAAAAGAGCTTAAAAAGAGAGAAGGAGAAACATTTACATATTCCAACCAAACTTTGATAACAAAGATCATCTTTGTAACGCTCCGAGTGCCAGAACTTATGAACCCATTGTTCGTATATCACTAACAGTCCCGAACACTTTCCACCTGGTCGAAATGCCTCTTGTACCCATTTTATACACCAGAAACAAAAAAGCTCATGTTGTTTTTCAAGAATCTCTATTTCCGATAAAAAAAAGGTTGCAATTTTTTTTTAAAGAAACTCACTGGATCCATGGAAATAGAGAGTCGTTGCCATTGTACTCTTCAATATCTTCAATCAACGTCCTAAATAACCGGACACGATTAGAATTGAAGAACTCAGAAGAGCTATAGATGTGATGAAAGTTGAAAGCTTTTTAACATTCGTTTCTCGATGAGACTTTTTCTTAGGTGGTGGTCTGTGTGAGATTTGAGAGCTTGCTTGAGGAGATTAACATTGCGTCCTCCCTTGAGAGGTCTGACGTTCTCCTTGTAAAGCTCTCACTCTTGTCCTGTCTCTTGATTTGAAGCGAAGAATTCAGATTCTGGATCTGAGATCTCAACTCGTGTTTCCGCCATTGTTGTTGTTTCTTTCTTCTTCTTCTTCTCCGCTGGTGACTGTTTTTGAAAAAGGATACTAAGCTCATGTTTAATATCTAAACATGATTTTAAAAAGTAAAAAACTATTTTTATAATTGACTAATTTGAAGCTGAGTCACATAATGAATGAACGAACACATATCTCAGGGGCTGTTGACCTATCAAATCCACACTCAGGGAGCTTTGCGTGGAGTTCGTCGGAGAGGTGGTTTTACAGATGGAAGAAACAGAATTGGAGAGAAGAAGAAACAAAGATGAGGAAGTCGAAAGGCGAGGAGAAGACACAAAGAAATAACGTAATTATGATTAGATGAAATATCAGTTTAGATTGTCCAAAATTATCTGCAAATTATCTGCAAGCAAAGAGGCCAAACGCTAACAGAGGCCCAGACGAAATTTCTTAAACAATTGGATGACATGGCAAAATACTCCAATTTTTGTGGTTGATTATTTGTCCTATGTGGACAGCTTTTTTGGCTCTCATATAGCCCTTTTAATATAGTGTGATTATCTGTATAAAACCAGAAACAAGAAAATAGATGTGTTGCGTGTGTTTTGAGAAGACTTTACATTATTTCATCTTCTTACATCATCCATCACCAAAACAATGCTCATATTTGCAAAATTGGTCAGTGGTGAGCTAAGCAAAAGCCACTGCCACGAATGTTGACAAAATTGTAAGAAGCTTTTCAATCATCAACAAAGAAGGAGCTGATGAGAGATTGTCTGCTCCAACCGAGTAAATTCCTCCTGATCCATCTTTTACGTTGATGCTTGATGAACCTTATAACATAAACGCATAATTGTATATGAGCAAAAAATAAAATGAAAAGTGGGTTTGGTTTGTTTTCTTGGGTTCTAGAGAAACTTACAATTATGATCTGTCCATCCAATCACCTCATTCTCCAGATCATATACTACTAACTTGTTTGAGAGCACCATATCTACAAATTGATTAAGTCGATAATTATGCTACTTGAGTTGTATGTATTAACACATGAGAGACTAAAAATAACCACTTATTTTGATTGTTTAGGATATTCAACGTTTATGTTTGCCGTTTTGAACTTTTACCTCCCAAGAGAATCACTTCTGATCTATCCTCAGTTGTCATTCCACCAACTTGCCAACCGAAACAGTACATTTCTGACTATTGGCAAAAGGACAATCAGAGTTAGATTTGTGAACGGATGAATATCCTAATCCAACATTTATGCTGCTACCTATTGACTTTACTTACATCAAGTGAGAAAAGATAATCACGGGGATAAACAGTCAGTTTGAGAGAGTCCTCAAAATGAAAGTTTACTGGTGGGAAGGACTGATCCACTCTGCAAATTATAGGAAGAAGATTTTAGCATATAAACACAAGAGGTTCAAGCTAGTTTCAGATCAGCTTATCTACTTTTTCTTACTCTTTAGTGAAGGTGAAACATTGGAAGGTTTCTTCTACTATGTGAAGCTTTACAGGTTGACGAGCAGTAATCTTTACAGCAAAAAAAACATGTTATGATGCACAAACTAGAAATTAATATTGCTATGAGTAGAGAACGGTACCGTTTCTATTAGGGAATCATATAGAGCCTGGGGTAAGTAAGCTAAAGTAGTACCACTGTCGATAATGGTCCCTCCTTTCCTGACAATACTTCGTGGGATATCAAGTGGAGCACCATCCACATCCATTTCCATCAACATAACATTGTAATGCATCCTAAAATTGTTGAGCAGAATGTTATTAAAAGATTCACGATCCTATAGAATCCCTACTAGATATAACCATGTCTTATCCTTTAGATTCACTACATGTTACATCTCACTAGAAAATCCGCACCATTGATTTACTTCTCCAAAGGTGTCAACCAATAACCATTGAACATACAAGGAAAAGCTACGAAATTGTACCATAGATCAAGACAGCTATTCAATCAAAAGGATATACTCTTATGGAAATTCTCCTGCTCTAACTTCTTCATTGCAAAAAAAAAATGCTTGGGAAGGCATCACATACTGATTAGGTACCATAGGGGTCGTTTTAACTTCTGGAGAGTCCACTACACCAATAGCAAAAATCCCACCTCCTTTCACATTATCTAAGCAATGGGAAAAAACTCTTTTCGCATCACCAGCGGAAGCAAGTTGTGAAAGGACAGAGGTATTGGATTGTCCAAATCCCATAACGCCATCGACTGCTGACTCAGATTTCCCAAGCTGTCCAGACTGATCACTCCCACACCTGTCTCAAAAGAAGAGTTCTCATGAGAAGGCGAAAGCAAAATTTAAAAAACTCATACTTTTAGAAATGCAAGTACCAATTCTGAACGGACAAGAACAAAGGTGTCAACATGAAACATAAGAACGTATTCTTCCAAATGTGAATGTACATTGAATCTATATATTCAGTTCTCACCCAAATACCACTTCCTGCCCCAGTGGTCCGGTCTGAAGATCTCCAGTAACTTGGTCGAGTGATAAGCTGTCTCTTATAAAGTTCCCCTCACTTGTACTCTGGTCCGCATAGACAATATGATAGCTACATCCAAGAGCGGGTTGACAGCTGTCCGAATTCGATATAAAAGAGCAAAAATCATCGTCACAGTCAACCTTCTTAGAAGTCGAGGAAGCGTTCACGTCATACAATGATAAACTAAACTGCATTGCCAAAAACAAGGATGATTAAAGCTTAGAGATGCGTTACCAATATACACTTTTTAGATTTATAAAATGAAGAATTACACCCAAATTCGTTTTTGAGGGACATTTTGGGCAGGGAGCGCAGTTGATCCATAGTATATCACTTCCTGTATCAACTTGAACATGATATTCCTTTGGTGGCGTTCCGAGTTTGATTCTAGTGAAGTATAATCTGAAACAAAATCAACCAACGGTAACTTTCTCATTGTCTCCCCAGATGATTTCATTTCATACATCAACTATGCCAAAAAAGAAGTAGAAAATGAATCATGTGATTCCGCGTCGTGAACATAATAAAGTAAAATTTTAGGAATCATGTGTGTCCTAATGGAGAGATTTACGTTCATTAGATACACCATTTTTGTTGTAAGACATTCTAAGATAGATTGTTAGAATTCGAGACAGGGACGAAAGAGAGGAAGAAAGAACAAAACCCGACAGAATCTACGTGGCTGTCTCCGCCCAGAGGAAGTTTAACGGACGCGAGCATGCGAGAGTGGCGTTGTGTATCATGAGACTTGAAATGGACAAGCTTCTTCCCCTTCCCTGCAAACTTATGTTGTACCTTAAACACAAAATGACATGTTGCGAATTCTGTCACAATTACAAAAACTGCCACCGCAATACAAAGCTTTATCCTTGATTCCATCGCTACCACGGCCAGATTTTTCTCTCCAGGAAGAAAAACTTGTAAACTATTTCGAATTATTATAATATTATAATATTAAACTCTGGTGTTTTTTGTTCATATTCAGACAAGGGAAGGATAGAAAAGAAACGGCAAAGGAAACATAGAGACGCGTTTCCAAAGGCGTATTTAGCAAATTGCCAAATGTGATGTTTGAAGGTTTAAAAGGAAACAGCTAAATTTTTTCATTGATTTCACACCAATGCTTTTTTTGTTTCGTCTTAAACCAATGCTTAGATTAGTAAAGAAAATATAGCTAGACTCAAACGTCTACACCGGATGAAAAGCAAGTTCTAAAGCATTGGTTATAACCAAAACAATTTGTAACATCTCGGTTTATGATGTATGTGGAAAGACTTAAAAATGATTTTAATATTTATGTAACCAAAGTGCATTATTTTTTTGGTCACACGTCCATCTAAAATACCAGGATTAAGCATGGTTTAGCTGCAGTATTGAAAAATGAGGTGATCTACCTGAAAATCATTGGTGGTATCGTATGAGTGAAGTTCAAGCATGTGGAAAAGTTATATGGTAATTGTATTTTCAGTAAACAAAACTTTTTATCTATTGAAAAATTAACGCACCGTCCATGGCACAGAAGAGGATCCAAGGGCCAAGTGAACGGACATTAGAGCCTTTAGCCGTGGGCGTCGGGGCTTTACATGATTTTTTAAAATTCAATTTAATCTGTTTAGATTGGTTTAGGAAGTCATAGATCAGGTAATATAAAATTCGTCTAATTATGATTTGATTTGGTGTAAGTCGCTTAATCAAGTAACATTATTAGTGTGAATCCATAAATTTGTCTAGTTTGTTTTTTGTTTATCTAATTTTAAATTCATCAAACTAATTTTATAATTAAATCTGAAAATTTTAAATAGCTAATACAAATATAGAATATATAATGAATAAATAAATAATTAGTTAATCCATCTAGTCACTAAGTATATACAAAGCACCTAGTTATAGCTTTACGATTTCTTCAATGTTGATGAAAATAAAATAAAAATACATCAATTAGAATATTGTTTTTTCTAAAAGTAGGTGTTTTGGTCTTTGGTGTCCTCATCTCCTTCCTGGATAACCAGCTTTTGCTAATACTAATGACAAGGCGTAAAGTAATCTTTTAACTGGGTTTTAACCATGAGATCAACATCACCAACTTTTGCGTTTAAACCAAATGGTCTATAAGTCTGAGGTTGATATCAGAATACAAATACAAGACCACCATATCGTGACAGAATTGGAAGTAAAATTAAGAAAACTCGAGATGATGATTTTTGTAATAGTGAAAATTTCAGGTTATAAATTCATTATCTTCTGCAAATTTAGATCCATCACATGGGCCAAAAAAGATTGTTCAATAAACAAATCCTAATTTCATATCAAACCCCTAACCTTCTTCACTTAGGCATGTCTATATTGTTTAGGTAACTCTTCAACTTGTCTGTGACTTCATTGATAGGATAGGTTGGAGAACATTCTTCACAAATGTCTTAGGATTGTCACATATACTGGACAGAGAGTGTATCACAAATCTGAATGGATCGAAGAACCAATTCAAAGTTCGGAATGAAATTTCTGAATTCTCCCCTCTTATGATCAACCAGGTGTTTGGAATCTCAACATGTGAAAAAAGATGATGATGACTGGAAATTAGGAGAGTTGGATCACTCAATGGAAATTCTTACAGGTGGTTTTCGCTGCAAGTGGGAAGATTTCACCATGAAATATGTTTGTCCAAAATATAGGGTGTTATATGATATAAGTCGAACAAATTTGTTTCATGGATCAGACTCAGAGACTGGTTAAGCTTCGTTTGATGCTTCTGAGTGTGTGGTTATGAGGACACAAATTGACTTTGGATACCTGGTGTACAGTTAAATCATTGAGCTGGAGGGTTTCTGATATACCATGATTTTGACCCGCTTTTAGCCATGGTATTGATATGTTTTTATAAGTTTTATATATGTTTTGGAGTCTATTAGGTATGTTTTCAGGTTCAGAAGCATTTTGGAGTAAAGTGATGATTTAAGTGCCCTTATGGAGCTTAAAAGAGAGATTTCCGAGATGACTATGAAGATCAGACAACAAGGATACATATCGATCAATACACACCCTGTGTAATCGATCGATGACGCTTCCATAGAAGATGAAGTCGAGATACTCCATCGATCGATGTACACCATGTACCATCGATCGATATGAAGCGTGGAGAACAAGTCCGACTTGGCCGACTTGAAGCCCAAGTCTTCCCAATATTACAATTATGCCCTTGACGAGTTTTTAACCTAATGGAACTCATATTTATAGTTTTTGCCTATGTGTTTGGCAATGCATGCTTTGTTGTGTTTTGTATGCTTTTGAATCTTTTCAAGTTCTTTTGTTCTTTTGATACTATTCTATACTTAGCAATAAATTATTTCTTTTCATCTTAATTCTTAAAGGTTATAGAATTCTAGATTTAGAAGAAACACACAAAGAGATTTGCTGTTCCAAGAACCAAAAGTTCAATCTTCTAATCTAATGAGTTTCTATTATTTCCTTGCTGTTATGAATCTCTTAGCTATGTCTGAGTAGATTTCTTTGTTAGATTTAGGGTTCAAATAGTTATGAGGGATTAGCCCTAACTATGGAATGTTGAGTTGTTGATATTCATTATCCAAATGAACCCTAATGCTTACTCTAGAGTAGCTACCTAGAGTATGATCATGGATGTGATTTAACTTGTTAACCATTGTCCTGAAATTATTTGGCATAAGCTTAGATCCTCTAGGGATGTGCGAGAGCCGGTCTATGATCTTGGTGAACACAGTTTTGATTCGATCTTATGCTATATCGATCGATACTCCTATAAAGTTATCGATCGACGGCAACCCATATCGTCCGATAACGCTGTCAAAACATCGGTCAATATTGCCGGCAATAAGATCAATGGATGAGTCTATTTAGCGACTGCTATTAGATCTGTCTAAGAATCGAAGTTCTTATATATCTTGCAAGCAATTCACTAAAACATCGATAGCATTATAATCCTAATTATCTGAATAGTAACCTTGAATCTAACTACTTTCTTTTATTGTCTTAAACCAAAACTATTCTCTTGAGCAACTTACCATTGCTTACAAACTGCAATTTACTATTTTAATTAATCAACCTAGCATAATCACTTAGGATTACATCTATCGTGTTCCTTAGTTCCATGTGGATTCGATCCCTAAGTACTACAACTGAACCTCTTATTTGAGGGAGTAATTCACTTCTTAGGGTTAAACATTTGAGGGATATCAGTTTCTCTGATGATTACCCGAACATTCCTAATTGCATCCATGAGTTTTTTGCTCATCAACAAAACATGGCACATTTGATTGATGATGACGAGATAATTGGAAGCCTAAATTATATGTAGACGTTTTCAAAAATATCAGGGTTCTCTAATGATCCTAATCACGAAGCGTCTGAGTGACTAGTGAAATAATGCTTTTGTCGGACAAGTCACTCATTCAAGGGGAGAAAGTGTAAGCGTTGTGTGAAAATTCAGTATATGCTTCAAGGGGTAGAGTGTTCTCTATGCATTTAATAAGTGATGAACTTAGTGAATGTATTTGAATCTATTTATGCATGTTGTTGAATTTTGTTGAGAGTTGCGTGTATATGTGAATGCAAACATGGAGTTAGTTTACTTTGATCTTGCAGATTAGTAAATGAGGTGACATTTTCAGACAAAAAAAGGGGAAGATTATAAGGTCAAGAATAGTGGCTCGTCATGAATGGTATGATCAATATAATCAAGGAGAGTGAAGATAATCTGGACATTAAAGATCAAAGGGTTTATGATCATGAATGATGATGTGTTTGTGAAGAATATGGAAATAGTATATTCGAGATCTTGTGAATTGATCTACTATAAAATGAAGGTAGCTGAAAGGTTAGCAGGTCAGCCGTTTTTAGAAAAGACAGACTCAAGCAAAGGGATCTAGAGTAAGGGTTTATTGAGAGTGAGATTTGTGTGAGAGAAGTGGTTGTTATCGCTTTAGAATATCTTGGGTAGTTAACATCATATTTGTGTATCCAAATAAAGCTGATTAAACAAGATAATGAAGTTTGTGTAAGTTATTTCTAATAAAGGTAATATCAAAAGAATAATCTTGCACTACTCAATCTTTCGATTAATCTAAATTCTAGGTATTTCAATTTACATCAAAAGGCGAAAAATAGATGTTTTAACAAACACGAGGAGAGCCAAACAACACAATTACATAAATCTACAAGCCAGAACATAGAAAGCAAGTCCTAGAGGTTGTGGCGATCAAACACAACCCAAGCCGAACCCGAATGCATGAACCGCCAACAAGACAAGAGGAAGATAAGTCTTCTAGCACTCAAATTCACATGAAACTATTTTCTACAAGTGTTGAGGCAGGGGATATATATAGCTAAGGAATGCCAAACTGAACAACTCTTGAACCGTACACACCTCTTATACGAGAGTGCATACGCCTAAGGTAGGTGATAAATCTAGGTAAATCTGATTTGGAACTCCAAATGGTAACATAATAGTTGAAACATGGAGCATACAGCCAAAGGTGAAAAGTTACCAACAGTAATATTTGCACCAAAGCATAAGAAAACTCAAAATACAACCCACTCCATGTTGTCTAAGAAACAAAGCTGTAAAAAGCTATGGAATTTATCAAAGTAATTACCAAAAGGAATCAAATTGTTTCCATTGATTCCATGAATTTAACAATGCATTTTCTTTTCAAAAATTAGCTGAAGCAGGAAAATAAAAGATGGAAAGAGAAACGGAGATCCCACTACCTTGAAGCTCACTTTAAACGTCGAAAAACATTGAAGAGGAATCATTTCTTCCTTTTTGATCACGGAAGAACCACCAGATTCGTATATATATACCTTTGTTTTATTATCTTTGCCGAATGAAATGAATCCACTTACTTGTATCTTAATTACTAAATCTTATCTACTCTCTGTTACTTATCAACAAACAAGATAGAAACGTAAAACGAAATAGAATGGAGAAAAATATCCTCAAAAAGACACTAGACTCAGTCTCAACGTAGTTCTTAGTACAACGTTAACAAAAATTTCCAATCTAATCAGAATTAGAAGTCCAAATGAATTCAAATGCCTCAAACTCCAACATATCATTACTAACCCTTTTCACTGGCAAGCTCAGTAAACTAATTCCTTCAAAGATGTCATTTCCATCGTCTATGCCCGGATAAGGAGATCCCGGTAGACTCCAATCAAGGGAGGTGGAGATCATGCTCTCTTTCATCCACGGAAACTCAAACACTCCAAAACTCTCCTGCCCGGATTCCTCAGTACTCCCGCTTGACCTATTCTCGTCTATCTTCTTTCCCTCAGAATTTAAGTTAATAATATTGTTGATTACATGTCTCTTCTTGTTCTTCGTCATATGTTCCTCTACTTTTTTGCGTTTATTGTTTTTAGACGAGCCCTCCATCGATCTGAAATTTGAGATGATGACATTCGGAGTGTATTGAAACAAATATATACGGAAGTCACGCCTTCTTACCCGTAATCATCTGTCATTTAGCATTTTAAAAGCAAACCAACCAAATCCTTTTGTGTTGTTTTCGTGTCTTCCTTCTTTTACGTTCTTCTTTCTCCCTGCCCCAACCACACAAGAAATTGAAAACGTTTTGAGATATCAAAGGATGAGGTGGAACATTAAGAAGCAAGCGGCTATTTTTAGGATTTTTTTTTCTTTTTCAGTTCACTCACCAATCTCCAATTCGGGTGATCACTTTTTAGATATAGCTTTAATAAAAATAGACAAAAAATTAGTCTTCTTATTATTTTTTTTTTTTGACAACGAAAGACTGATCTATTACTCAAGTTTGAGGTGGTCTGGGAATCCAGACCGGAATAGAAAAACCAACATACATCAGCTCACGATAGAAGGATCAGACAGTCTTAGCTAAATGATCGGACACAACATTTCGAGACCTAGGTACATAAACTATCTTGAAGTCTGGAAAATAAATCCTCAGCGTCAAGAGCGTCTCCAGTTCTGTCGAAAAGCTTGGCCATCCATGGGGTTCGAGAGCATCGCTATCAACTCCTTGCAATTCGTCCCAAAGCTCTGACATGGCGAATGTTAAAGCATATTCTCCATTGCCCACCGCAGTGCTTCCAGCTCAGAATGCAAAGTCGACTCCACTCTACCAACATTACGTAAGCCCATCAGTTGAGTATTTCCCATGTTATCCTTCCATTCCCAGTCACATCCTGAGAATTGATCTATAGAGGTCAAAGAACCGTATATCATGCAAATATCTCGTAGGCATATGACCTGACGTTCAGCATCTCCGCTTTCTTCTGATATCTCAATTTCCTGCTCATTAGCTTGGAACCAAGCAATACACTCACTCTCCGCATACCGGGCTAGTTCCAGAGGGTCTCTGTCTATTCCTCTGAACAACTTATCGTTCCTAGCCTTCCAGATGTACCATATTAGCCAAGGAAAAGGGTCATGTCTAGTTCTGGCCCACCTATGGCCTTCTTCCTCCAGAATAGATAGTCCATATTCGAATACATACTCTCCAGAGGAAATAAAGATGAGCTAGTGGGTATAGATGATAAGGCCCAGACCTGTAAAGCCGGTGGACATTGAAAGATTGCATGTGCAATTGTCTCAAAAAATTAGTCTTATTTCAAATGAAAATATCCTATCATTAAAAATATTATATCATGGTACGTCTACTGCAAATTATAAGAAATTCAACGTAGGCACTGTTGAGAATGTCCTAAAATAATTTGTACTTACTCTTGATAAAGTCGTAACGTCGAGGTTCGACAATCGTATAATATTAGGTGGTTATAATGTTTTGCTAGAAACCGCTTATAATCTGTGAATTGAGACTTCATATCTAATATTATATGATCCTACATGATCACACAACTAAACAAACTGGATTAATAATATATGAATTGGTTTGTGAAAAGTATACATTATATTATATGTGATATAAATATAAATGTATATGTATGGACCATACGTGATATTAATAATAATCTCTTTGGAAGAAATTATGTATTATGGTTAATGGGCTTTGTTAATAATTCCATAGTCCATGTATTAGTCTTAGTCTTCACTATATAATGTGATATAATGACGTGAGCTGGTTAAAGGTTGCCGCAATCACAAACCTAATAAAAAAAGACAAACTGTTCGTTGTGAAGTTTTGAGATTTGATCTCGACGGTACTTGTAATAACCCTTCTGAAGGGGTAAAATGAAGATTGGTAGAGAATCAACTTTGTGGTTGAGTCGCGGACGATAACGATCGATCGAGAGCTTTTGAAGTACGAGATGATCGAAGAATGGATCGTGAGTGAACCATGAGGCATGATAAGCTGCTCTACCATATTTGACAATGTCTTAGATTGATCAGCCAGACGTTTTGGAAGCATAACAATTTTGAAGCACGATGATTCTAAAGCTCGACGTTTCTTAGTCACGAAGTAATCTGCAAAACTTCGTAACTATCATTATTATATTATTCGGAGACATAATCTTGGAAACAGGACGGGAAGTAAGCAGGACGGGAAGCAAGCACGACGGGATCGAAGAATGACGGGAAATCCCAAAGTTGGGCGAAAACCCAAATTTCGATATCACATTTTTTTAGGAAGCCGGAGGCTCGGGAAATATTTTTCAGCAAGGTCAAGAATTATTTGGAGTCTATAAATATTATTTGGAGCATCAGAACGGGAACGGAAAAATATTCGGGATTGATTACCGGTCAAAGAAATGCAGGAAGGACCAAAATCGCACATATTAACCGAGAAGCTCGAGGTGGCTAGATCTAAGGGATCAGAACGTGGTGTCAAAATTCTAGCAAGCTCAGTGTCAACAGAAGCTCGAGGTGTATCCGTTCATGGAAGCCCGACATATGGCTTGACACACAGAAGCACAAGGTGCCGCCGTATCTGCAACCGAAGCATGCTGATCGACATGTAGCGGCCCGTGTGTCGCAACACATGAACACCAGCCATGCTGAGAGACATCTGGACGTGGTGTGTCACTTTTCATGAGATCAGGGCATGCTGATCGACATGTGTGCGCCCATGTGTCGCCGCGCATGAGTCCGGAAGCATGCGGATCGACACACAGGCGGGTAGTGTGTCTCGATGTCATTGGCCGGCGACTTCTATATATACCAGCACGCCCCCAGAAGTTTCATTCAGTCATTCCACACCAAATAAACACCAAATACGTTCCTAGAGAGAGAGAAAGAAAGAAAATGTGATTTTGAGAGTATCGTCTTTCTCGAAGACCGATATTACACCGAGAAGGAAAATTCTGTCCAATCGGCGATTCTCATTGATGGTGAGTGCAGGTTCCCGTTATCTTTAAAGATAGTTTCATAGAAGGAGGTTGAACTATCTGGGTAACGATTTGATTGAATTGATTGATGCTTGCTTGTTTATATAATGCTTGTTGATTGAGGTTAGTCAGCTCTTGGTAAGGGAGTGACTAACCGGTTGAGTTGTTATTTATTAAGTATTGTTATTTACTTGTTTAGATGTAAGTACTAAGTGTCTTAGGCCATATAGGCCGGACTACTGGTACTATTGATTAGTGTTGAGTCTAGATNGAGGTTAGTCAGCTCTTGGTAAGGGAGTGACTAACCGGTTGAGTTGTTATTTATTAAGTATTGTTATTTACTTGTTTAGATGTAAGTACTAAGTGTCTTAGGCCATATAGGCCGGACTACTGGTACTATTGATTAGTGTTGAGTCTAGATAATATCGCTAGGTTGTGGATAGTTAGGTTCTGGAATCTATGTCCTTAGGTTAGGTTTTGGAATAAGGTTGTGTTTAGGTTGTTAGGTGTGTGTTTCCGACATCATGCGTGTAACCCGCCCATGCTAGGCATGTTTAGGAGTGATTAGTGTTTCCTCAGCCTGGTACCCAGCGGGTTCAAGGAAACCCCTTATTCATTGGATCGGGAAGACTCAGATAGACGGGATCATGGCCTATGGCTGAGTGTTACACGACGGTGTAACGTCCGGCAGTGACCCGAATGACTGTGGGCTGTCGCGCGGTGACACGAATGACTGTGGGCCCGGTCGGTCGAAAGTTCCTTCTTCTAGCCTTTGTGGTAGGAAGTTAGGATGTTTCCGATAGAGAGGACGAACACTAAGTCACAAGGGCTTGATTTAGAGTGTTGTGTTGAGTTATAGTGTTGAGTCGAGTTTAGGGTTATGGAATCCTAGGGGAGTGTAACACTGATATACAGTGTTACGCGTTAGATCGAGTCGTGATTAGTTAAAATATTATTATTGTGATATTGGTTTTTGATTTCCTTGCAGGTTTCTAACATTGAGATATAATCCCGGGTTAGGTTCCGGATCAGACATGGTGTTTGTTTGGTTAGTGTAGACCCGACGTTGGCCTGTATTGTTTGAGTGAATTCTTATGAAGGGTGGTGGATATTGAAGTTATGCAGTATCATTGATTGGCCGATCATGTTTTTGTCTGATGGTTTGTCGACCAGTTAATGATACTTGTATAGTCTAAGTGTCTAACACTACATGAGTACTGAATTCAGACGTATACATGGTTAACTAAGGATTGGTTGTGTAGCCCTTAGCTTTGATTGCATGCTTAGGATAGATTGAGTGTTATTTTTGGATTTTCTGGGTTAGTTATTAGGTTGCGGGTAGAGGCCGCCAACTCACTGAGTAACATTAGGTTACTCATCCAACTCCATTGTCTTTTTTGTAGGTATCTTTAGATATGGATGACTGTGATAGAATGGAGCTGGACATTAGGACCACCGGAGTAGATTTTCATGCCTTTTGTATACGGTATTTTGGATTTTGTTTAGTTGACTCGATTTGGCGTTAGGCCAGGACCGGTCTTGAATTATTCTATTGTATGGTTATTTCTTAAATCAATAAAGTAGTTGTTTTATATGCGCATCATGAGTACTCCGATATTTGACTTGTCCGGTCTAACAAAACAATAGGTCGTCGTACGGGTTGAAAAGCCTTAGGCCTCGATGTAACGGCAACGCTAATTCTTGGTACGGGTTGCAAAGCCTTATGCCTTGATTTAGCGGGACGAGTTAGTGGATGAACTGGTCTAAGTCGTGGAGTAAATTTTGTGACTCTGACCAGATTGTCCCTAGCCCGTCACGTAGCGCTTCCGGACCATGGTGTTGGGTTGGACGATCAGTCATGTTCTTTTTTGATTGTTGGCTGGCCGGTTAGCCTTTCATCTCCAACCGTGGGTGTTGGTCGGTTGATCGGTCATGTTTTTATTTAATTGTTGGCTGGTTTATCAACCATATGTCTAGGAAGGTTCGGGGTTGTTATAGAGGTGGTATCAGAGCATGGTTACGTCCATGCTTCCGGAACTCATGATTTAATCGGTTTTAAATATTTTATCGAGTCAAAAGAGTCACAGAAGGCATTAGGGAACCGGTCATGTCCATCATAGGATTTATTGTTTAAGAAACTAGGATTGAGATAGTGGAATCTATAATTGCTAGGTTGCTAGTTAGAACTGTTAGGTTGCTGGGTAGCATTATTATTAGGATGCTTGGATAGTATTTCAATTAGGTTCCTTGGTTAGTTATTTATGGGATTAGTTTTTGACGAACTTGCATGTGAAGTGTTCTTTAAGTTGCAGTATGTGTGTTCGTTTATCGGAACTTTAAGGATGGAAACCTTAAAGTGAAAAGAGTTCGAGGCCAAAAACCCAAAACCAAAGAGAAAGAGTGAAGATAGCTTCAGAGGAATGGACAGTGGTATGGACTGGACAAATGGAAAGAAACAAGACTTCGTTGGGAAAGGACTTCATCAGTATATGGGAAATGGAAGATCGAGGAAAGGGTTGAGTAATCAGAAGCAAGGACGACATCTAATCTAAAGGACAAGACAATATTGCGGGAAATCAGAGTATTATGGTAGAGTAAGAGCAAGAAGCCGAGTCAGTAATCATTCAAGTGAAGAGAAATGAAGATGATTGTGGAGATCGACTTTGTGGTGGATGCTCAACGAACATTGGTGGAGAAAGTAAAACTATATGAAGATGAGTTGAGAATTAGTGAAGCATGAGAAATCAGGACATCAAATTCAGAGAAGGATTCAAGACCATGGGGAATGCTAGGAGATGTATCAAGGCAAAGCAAGTTCAGAATCAGAATTCAAGATTGAGACTAAAGAAAATGAAGAAGACATCAACGGCGAATCGAACAAGACATCAAATGGCCAAGACCGCAAGACGAAGTTATTCAAGCTGAGATAATCATCATATCACATAAGGAAGAGCATTTGTAAAGTTGAGTGATTGCATATTCAGAATTCGAGGACGAATTCTATTAAGGGGGAGAGAATGTAATAACCCTCCCGAAGGGGTTAAATGAAGATTGGTCGAGAATCAACTTTGTGGTTGAGTCGCGGACGATAACGATCGATCGAGAGCTTTTGAAGTACGAGATGATCGAAGAATGGATCGTGAGTGAACCATGAGGCATGATAAGCTGCTCTACCATAGTTGACAATGTTTTAGATTGACCAGCCAGACGTTTTGGAAGCATAACATTTTTGAAGCACGACGGGTTAGAAGCTCGACGTTTCTTAGTCACGAAGTAATCAGCAAAACTTCGTAACTATCAGTATTATATTATTCGGAGACATAATCTTGGAAGCAGGACGGGAAGTAAGCAGGACGGGAAGCAAGCACGACGAGATCGAAGCACGACAGGAAATCCCGAAGTTGGGCGAAAACCCAAATTTCGATATCACAGGATTTTTTTGAGGAAGCCGGAGGCTCGGGAAATATTTTCCATCAAGGTCAAGAATTATTTGGAGTCTATTCGGGATTGATTACGGGTCAAAGAAATGCCGGAAGGACCGAAATCGCACATATGAACCGAGAAGCTCGAGGTGGCTAGATCTAAGGGATCAGAACGTGGTGTCAACATTCTAGCAAGCTCAGTGTCAACAGAAGCTCGAGGTGTCTCCGTGCATGGAAGCCTGACATATGGCTTGACACACAGAAGCACAAGGTGCCGCCGTATCTGCAACCAAAGCATGCTGATCGACATGTAGCGGCCCGTGTGTCGCAACGCATGAACTCCAGCCATGCTTAGAGACATCTGGACATTGTGTGTCACTTTTCATGAGATCAGGGCATGCTGATCGATATGTGTGCGCCTGTGTGTCGCCGCGCATGAGTCCGGAAGCATGCGGATCGACACATAGGCGGGTCGTGTGGCTCGACGTCATTGGCCGGCGACTTCTATATATACCAGGACGCCCCCAGCAGTTTCATTCACTCATTCCACACCAAATAAAAACAAAAGACGTTCTTAGAGAGAGAGAAAGAAAGAGAGATGTCATTTTGAGAGTATCGTCTTTCCCGAAGACCGAAATTACACCGAGAAGAAAAATTTTGTCCAATCGGCGATTCTCATCGATGGTGAGGCGGAAGCTCTGTCCAAATCAATTCCTCCAAGGCTGATATATACTGTGATATTCAAGTGGAGGTGCTGTGCAAGATCTGTTTTTTTTTCAACGGGTTCAGTTCAGATCAGTCGAAGTCCAAAGAGCTGTCCAGAAGATAAGAGAGGTTTTGTTTGAGTTGAGTTCTATCCAAGACCAGTATCAGGGGAGGTTCTGTTCTAGTCAAGATCAGTCCAGTCCAGTTCATTCAATACGTCAAGGTTGGGTTTTGGCCAAGTCCTCTCCGATCAACCAGCTGCTTCTCGCCTAGAACACTGTGAGTTGGTTATGTTTGAATTCCATTTGGAATTTAGGATAGTTATTGATTGAGTTCCACTTGGAACTTAGGATAGTTTTGTGAGTTGGTTATGTTTGAATTCCATTTGGAATTTAGGATAGTTATTGATTGAGTTCCACTTGGAACTTAGGTTAGTTCTGTGAGTTCGTTTAGTATTATTTTTATTTAGAATTGATTGATGGAATTGATAGCATGCTTAGTTATTGCTTGAGAACCCTAGTAGCATGCTAATAGTTAGGTTGATTGGTTAGTTAGGGAATGAGAATGCTTAGATAATATCGCTAGGTTGTGGTCAGATGCATTCTTAGATTATTACTGCTATTCTTGCATGTGCTATGATTGAGTACAGGTTCCCGTTATCTTTAAAGATAATTTCATAGAAGGAGGCTGAACGATCCGGGTAACGGTTTGATTGAATTGATTGATGCTTGCTTGTTTATATAATGCTTGTTGATTGAGGTTAGTCAGCTCTTGGTAAGGGAGTGACTAACCGGTTGAGTTGTTATTTATTAAGTATTGTTATTTACTTGTTTAGATGTAAGTACTAAGTGTCTTAGGCCATATAGGCCGGACTACTGGTACTATTGATTAGTGTTGAGTCTAGATNTTGAGTTGTTATTTATTAAGTATTGTTATTTACTTGTTTAGATGTAAGTACTAAGTGTCTTAGGCCATATAGGCCGGACTACTGGTACTATTGATTAGTGTTGAGTCTAGATAATATCGCTAGGTTGTGGATAGTTAGGTTCTGGAATCTATGTCCTTAGGCTAGGTTTTGGAATAAGGTTGTGTTTAGGTTGTTAGGTGTGTGTTGCCGACAGCATGTGTGTAACCCGCCAATGCTAGGCATGTTTAGGGGTGATTAGTGTTTCCTCAGCCTCGTACCCAGCGGGTTCAAGGAAACCCCTTATTCGTTGGATCGGGAAGACTCAGATAGACAGGGTCATGGCCTATGGCTGAGTGTTACACGACGGTGTAACGTCCGGCAGTGCCCTGAATGACTGTGGGCTGTCGCGCGGTGAGCCGAATGACTGTGGGCCGCGGTCTGTTGAAAGTTCCTTGTTCTGGCCTTTGTGGTAGGAAGTTAGGATGTTGCCGATAGAGAGGATGAACAGTAAGTCACTAGAGCCCGATTTAGAGTGTTGTGTTGAGTTAGAGTGTTGAGTCGAGTTTAGGGTTATGGAATCCTAGGGAAGTGTAACACTGATATACAGTGTTACGCGTTAGATCGAGTCATGATTAGTTAGAATATTATTATTGTGATATTGGTTTTTGATTTCCTTGTAGGTTTCTAACATTGAGATCTAACCCCGGGTTAGGTTCCGGATTAGACTTGGTGTTTGTTTGGTTAGTGTAAACCTGACGTTGGCCTGTATTGTTTGAGTGATTGCTTATGAAGGGTGGTGGATATTGAAGTTATGCGGTATCATTGATTGGCCGATCATGTTCTTGTCTAATTGTTTGTCGACAAGTTAATGATACTTGTATAGTCTAAGTGTCTAACACTACATGAGTACTGAACTCAGACGTATACATGGTTAACTAGGGATTGGTTTTGTAGCCTTACCTTTGATTGCATGCTTAGGATAGATTGAGTGTTATTTTTGGATTGTATGGGTTAGTTATTAGGTTGCGGGTAGAGGCCGCCAACTCACTGAGTAACATTAGGTTACTCATCCAACTCCATTGTCCTTTTTGTAGGAATCTTTAGATATGGATGACCGTGATAGCATGGAGCTGGACATTAGGCCCACCGGAGTAGATTTTCATACCTTTTGTGTATGGTATTTTGGAATTTTTTAGTTGACTCGATTTGGTGTTAGGCCAGGACCAGTCTTGAATTATTCTATTGTATGGGTATTTCTTGAATCCATAAAGTAGTTGTTTTATATGCGTATCATGAGTACTCTGATATTTGACTAGTCCGGTCTAACACAATGTTAGGTCGTCGTACGGGTTGAAAAGCCTTAGGCCTCGATGTAATGGCAACGCTAATTCCTGGTACGGGTTGCAAAGCCTTATGCCCTGATTTAGCGGGACGAGTTAGTGGATGAATTGGTCTAAGTCGTGGAGTAAATTTTGTGACTCTGACCAGATTGTCGCTAGCCCGTCACGTAGCTTTTCCGGACCATGGTGTTGGGTCAGACGGTCAGTCATGTTCTTGTTTGATTGTTGGCTGGCCGGTTAGACTTTCATCTCCAATCCTGGGTGTTGGTCAGTCGATCGGTCATGTTCTTGTTTGATTTTTGGCTGGTTTATCGACCATATGTCTAGGACGTTTCGGGGGTGTTACAGTACTAGCATCCCGTATCGATCCAGTTTGTGTGCGTGTGGATACCGGTAGAGGCACGACAATTGGAGTGCTCTAAATTTTGACTTGATTTATTCATCTTTCCTCTGCGAATAACCAAGTATATTCGAAACCCTAAGATCTAGATTTATCTCAGTATTGACATGATATTTTAGGCAAACTGAATTCATAAATAGATTTATAAATAGTTATAAACCGGTATGAATTCCTACAGTGGTATCAGAGCCTACTTGTTTAATACTGAAATTAGATCTTAGTTAGTCTATAATTTGGTATAGATAAATAATCTTTAGAGTTTCGACGATAATTGAAATTGGTGTACTATCATATTCGTATCAGTGTAATTTGATTTGTTCGTAAGTACCATACGTTTTGTTAAAATAACCACTAAGCGTTAGTTAGTGTTTCTCTTTATTTAAAGATGCATGGTTATTTGTTGATTCATAATAGTTTTGTTTGATGTGATCAATCCAATTATTATAATTAACTGATCTAGAATATTGATTGATATTCTCATGTGTGATGATCTTGTGCATGTTGCATTTAAAGTGTTTACGCATGCATATAATTTAAAAGTCATCAGTAGTTTCATCGTAATTTCTTGGTGACCTGATTTTTAAATTAAATTATATGTATCATGGAATCATGTGAATGTATGATCGCACCTAAAGCTGGTCTTTAAAACCGTTTATTGGACTATGTGTGTTATTGTAACACAATCGTATGATTCTATGTAACCTTTTAAACCGGTTAAACCAGTTCTCTGGTTTATTTGGTTAGTGTGATTGATTTGATTTGAACGTTTCAATCTATTTATTTTAATCTCTAATATGATTGGATATTAAAATAAACTAACCTTAATTAATAAATATTATAATATTTTAATTTGATTAAGATTAATTAAATTATTTATAATTCAATTAAATTACATATTGGATATGTATTAGTTGTATTTATCAGTTATATTTGATATAAATTTTAAATATAAACTAAAATTAAATTAAAAGTTGTTCCTCAATTAGTTTCAAATATTTTGATGTCTACCCAGTCTTATCAACTATCAAGGCTTATTTCGTTGTAAGATAGGCTTGCTAAAGCAAGGTGTCTGCAATTACATGAGTGAGGTGGATGGTAACGGTTACCATAAGAAACAAGATTGGTTTACTTGACTAGGCTATCAAAACGGTTTTGGGCTTAGAGACATAGGTTAGATAAGACATAAGATGTCCTTTAACAACCAAGAATTATATTAGATATAATTAGCAAAGTGTTGCTTAGCTAAATAGCTAAAATTCGGGCGATGAGCCAAAGCTCACTCGAATTTTGGTGAAATAAGGATCTTGGATTATTATATTCATTTGAGGAAATTGTTTTGAATATAATATGAGTTTTCTTAATTGTTGAGATTTCTCAATTCATGAATATCATATTAACACTCCCTATTCTTTTATTCCAGAAATGACAACTCCCCACTATTCGTTCTCATTGCGATATGTCCTTGAGAAGCATAAGTTGAATGGATCGAATTTCCTTGAATGGTATCAAAACTTGAGAATTGTTCTCAAGCAGGAAAAAAAGGACTATGTCCTAGAAAAAGTTCTTCCTGAAAAACCTAAGACCAATGTCCAACATGCTGAAAGAACTGCTTATGAGAAGCATGTTAGTGATAGGGTCGATGTGTGTTGTCTTATGTTGGCAACCATGAACTCGGATTTGCAGAAGCAATACGAGAACGTGGACTCACCAATTGACATGATCACTAGCCTGAAAGGTATGTTTCAGGAGCAAGCTCGAACTGAGAGATACCAAACTGTTAAGTCTCTCATTGAGTGCACGCTACCAACAGATGGTCCAGTTAGCCCGCATGTCATTAAGATGATGGGTTATATTGATAACTTGGCTAAGCTGGATTGTCCTATCAGCCAAGAGTTGGCGATTGATCTCATCATACAGTCATTGTCATCAAGTTATGATCAGTTTGTTATGAACTACAACATGAACAACTTGACAAACACTTTGACTGAGCTGCATTGGATGCTTAAAACAGCTGAACCTAACATCAAGAAGGATACCCCAAATGTTCTTATGGTACAAGGGGGTAACATGTTTAAGAAACAAGGTAAGAACAAAAGAAAGGGTAAGCCAGGCTGGAGTGCGAATCCAAGCAAGCCTGGTCCTTCTAATGTTGATAAGTACCATTATTGTCATGGTTCTGGACATTGGAAAAGAAACTGTGAGAAATACATGGAAGATCTGAAAAAGAAGAAGATTTTTTGAAACGTCATCTTCAGGTATTTATGTTATAAAAAGTAAATGTTACTATTTTTGACTCTATTTCTTTGGTATTTGATACCAATTGTGGTACTCATATTTGTAGAAATATGCAGAGCCTAAAGAACAATAGAGTCTTGGAGAAAGGACAAGTGGACCTTCGCGTGGAAAAATGAAGCAAGAGTTGCTGCATTAGCTGTAGGAATATTTCATTTGTTTTTGTCTTCTTGCATGGTTTTGGAAACTAAGAATTGCTACTATGTATCTTCTATAAGCAGAAATATTATTGAATTGTTTGGATTTGGAAGGCTTTCATTTTGATTAAAAGACAAGTGTTATTTATTTGATCTTTGTGATATCTTTTATAGCTGAGGTCTATTAGAGAATGAACTTTATATTCTAAACCAAAGCTTGCGTGCGTATAACATTAGTACCAAAGATTCAAGTCTTATGATAAGAATCAAGCTTTTCTTTAACATTGTCGTTTGGGCCACATAAGTGAGAAGTACATCAAAAGTTTCATGGTGATGAAATTTTGAGCTCATTTGATTATGAATAATATGAGAAATGTGAATCTTGCTTAGGGTAAAATGACTAAAGCTTCTCTTACTGGACAGATTGAAAGAGATAAAAGACTTGTTGAAATTATACATACTGATGTATGTGGACTAATGATTATAAATGTTAAAGGAAACTATTAGTACTTCATAGTTATGTTTATGTAGAAACATAAGTCTGAATCTTTTGAAAGGTTCAACGATTTTCAGAATAAAGTACAAAATAAACTTTACAAGAAAATTAAAGCTATTCGATCCGATCGAAGTGGAAATATTTGAGTCAAGTGTTTAATGATCATCTTTGAAGATGTGGAATTCTTTCACAACTCAATCTCCGGGAACACGACAGTTGAATGGTGTGTATTTGAAAGGAGAACCAAACCTTATTAGATATCGTTTGGTCAATGATGAGTCATACAGATCTTCCATTATCCTCGTGGGGATACACTTTAGAAAAATATGTATTTATTTTTAAAACCCCACTGAGAACAAAGTGTTTGTTGATTGTAGTGGTGTTTCTCTAGAAAGAGAATTTCTTTCCAAGAAGAACAGTGGGAGTAAAGTACAGCTCGAAGGAGTTCGAGAAATTCAGAAAGTTCTCTTAGTAAAATACATGGGAGTGACTGCACATGTTCTTGGAATAAGAATCTATAAAGATAGATTAAGTCTGTTGAATTATGTAAAGATACTTATATTGATAAGGTCTTGCATAGATTCAAAATGCGTGATTCCAAGAAGGGCTTCTTGCCCATATCTCATGGCATAACTCTTAGCAAGAATCAGTGCCCTTCAACACATGATGAGCGAGAGCGGATGAGCAGAATCCCATATGCTTTGGCTATAGGATCTATCATGTATGTCATGACGAGTCGATACCAATCTGATTCAGGTGAAAGTCACTGGATAGCAGTCACGACTACCTCAAGTATTTAAGAAATACTAAAGATAAATTCTTGATCTATGGAAGAAGTGATGAACTTGTTGTGAGTGGTTACACTAATGCCAGCTTTCAGATGGACAAAGATGGTTTCCGATCACAGTCTAGTTTCATCTTTTTTCTTAATGGAAGAGCGCTGAGTTGGAAAGGTTCCAAGAAAAGCACCTTAGAAGAGTCTCAACGGATGCAAATGTTGCTGATCCATTGACCAAGCCTCTTCCATAGCCTAAGCATGAGAGTCATGCTGCAGCTGTGGTCATTAAGTATACTAAGATGTGATCTTGATTTCAGTGGGAGAATTTACGTTTATGATTTGATGTTCATGTTGACATACATTTGATTATGTATTCAAACTAATGAAATTGTTTCAAATTTATTTTCTTATTAGATAATTAAAATAAATGTCCCAAAATAATTTACATCATTTTTATAGTTCATCAATACGTAACTTGATCATGACACCTTCTATGTGAAAGATGGTAAAAATTATTGAGGTCCCTAGTCAAGGTTATTAACATGGGACATTAATAACCGAGAATGACTAGTATGTGAGGTGATTGATGACTAAGTTTCATGGAGTCATTCAATATGTGGTATTGAAGTCAATCACATGTATATGTGTTAGAGAACACATGATCGGACTGACCCGCTAATGAGAACTCTACAAGATTGTTATATGAGTGTTATAAGAGTTTCTCATTATGAATACAGAGTATAGTGCTTAGACCTGAGTGCGACATGATTCCTTACTTGTGGATTATTTTACTTTGACCTTGTCAAACGTCAGCCGTAACTGGTGATTATAAAGGCATTGATTAGGTGTTCTATGAATTTGAAAGGAACATGGATTGAACAAGATGGGATTTGTTCCCCCTATATAACGGGAGATAAATATCTTGGGGCCTATCAGAGATTTGATACTGAGAAATGCAAAGCCATGCTCAAACGAGGTGAATTTCATGTGGGAACCGAAATCCACACTGTCGATTTTCCGTCAAATATGGAAACTTAGGGTGAAACCCTAATTTTCCCGAGGTCCTGGATCTCTGCGGAAATCACTAAAACAAACGAATTTAAAAGAATATGGACGAACAATAAAGAACAAAGAGATAAGAACTTGTATGTAAGCTTTTATTGAATGAAGAATTGACAACTGTTACAAAAAGAATTGAAGAACTTAGACGTCGAAACGTTCTAAGGATCTAGATTTCTATTCGAAACGCTAAGTCCTAAATTCTAAGCTAGCAGCAGTCTTTTTAGGTCTGATTTTCGTCCTCCTCTTCTGCCCTACGCCTCTGGTTTATATACTCTTTGCCTTGACGGTTCGATCTTTCGATTTCGCCCAGATTTGAGTATTTCGGGAATCTTCCATTTTTCTCGATCCTTCCTTTTCTTCTGCGGAAATCTTCTATTTATCTTCAAACTTGCCTTTTATTTTCCTTCTGCGAATAAACCGTCGAAACGTTATCGAATCTTCGGGTTAGATTTCGTTAACGTCGCGAGATGGGTTTTTATCGTGTTTTAGGACCTTTTGGGCCGTTTTACGATAAAAACCGTTTTATGACTTTAACGAGACCGTTTCCTGATCCGATGCCGTTTTTTTTACGATTCTCTCGACGTTTTTTATTTAAAACGAGTTTTTTACGATTTTAACGAGAAATCTCGAATAAATCGTATAGTTTAGGCAATGTTCGGTGTTTCATTTAACCGTTGCCATTTTATACGATTTCCTCGAGTTCTTTCCGAGAAAGCGGAGTTTTACGGTTTTTATCGTAAAACTTGAATGATAGGTCGGATCGAGACGGAAAGGGAGACGTTTCGGCCGTGGTTCAGAATGCGACCGTGTCGAAAGACGTAAGTTTTGAATCGGAGATACGGGAGATCAAGGCGCGGGATATCCGAGAAGTCTTTAGTTCGCCGATGGGCGAACTAGTTGAGTGTCTGTTAGTTCGCCCATCGGCGAACTAAGCCGGGCCGGCTTAGTTCGCCCATGAGCGAACTAGTTGAGGGACTCCTAGTTCGCCCATCGGAGAACTAAGCCGGGCCAGCTTAGTTCGCCGATGGGCGAACTAGTTGAGTGACTCTTAGTTCGCCCATCGGCGAACTAAGCCGGGCCGGCTTAGTTCACCGAGGGCGAACTAGTGGAGTGTCTCCTAGTTCGCGTTTTACGGCTGTTTCGGTTTTTTTGCGGTTTCGTAAAACGATTCTTCGAGTCTTATAAAACGTTTCTTCGAGTTTTATAAAACGATTCTCGAGTTTTATAAAATGATTCTTCGAGTTTTATAAAACGATTCTTCGAGTTTTATAAAACGATTCTCGAGTTTTATAAAACGATTCTCGAGTTTTATAAAATGATTCTTCGAGTTTTATAAAACGATTCTCGAGTTTTATAAAACGATTCTCGAGTTTTATAAAACGATTCTGGAGTTTTATAAAACGATTCTTCGAGTTTTATAAAACGATTCTCGAGTTTTATAAAACGATTCTCGAGTTTTATAAAACGATTCTTCGAGTTTTATAAAACGATTCTCGAGTTTTATAAAACGATTCTTCGAGTCTTATAAAACGATTCTTCGAGCCTTATAAAACGATTCTCGAGTTTTATAAAATTAATTTTGCGGAAAGTAATGATCTCCTTTTACAGAAGTTATCGCAGACGTTGATTTCGAGATTACGGTTTTTGACACCAACAGTTAGCCCCCCAGTCCGCAATTTCTTGAGGAAATTTTGCGGTCGGATGAAGTTAGATTTTAATCGGAATCTACGGCTGAGATTCGTCTTATTACGAGGGAGAGCTCTCCTTTTTCTATAAGTATTGGATCATTATTTCTCATATCTTCCACTTTTCAAGTTTCTCTCCAACTTCTCTCTAGAAAAATCCTTAAGATGTCTTCTTCCCAAGGTGATCAGCAAAACTGTGAGGTCCCATCCGGTGACAATCCTCCGGCATATCCGCAGGATGCTCGGATTTCCGAGTTTCTCTTGTTTCAAGACGAGATGGATCGTAGCGATGCTGAGGAAGACGCCGTGTCGAGCGACGTACCCCCAGTGGATTCATCTGTCCTTGCAAGAGAAGTCAGGGCTATTTTGGACGAAACGGCGGATGCGGTAGTGGGCTCCTCGGCGGGTGTTGCCATTGAACCGTCGGGTGCGCCTGCTGTTTCGCCCCTCCTTGCAGCCGAAAACGTCACTGTTTCTGCTGAGGTCGGACTAGCTGTAGTCCCCACCATGATAGAGCCAGTCGTGTCTCCAGCCGTGATCAAACTGGTCGTGGCTCTTACCGCCGTTGAATCAGTTACGACTCCTGCCGCAGTTGAACCGGTTGCAGCTCCTACTGCGGTTGATCCAGTTACGATTCTGGGACCTCCTGCTCCGGCTAAGAGGGTGATTGTCTTGGGACTTCCGGCGCTTAGCGCGACGCTGCCTGCTTCAGCGAAAGGCCGCTAGAGAACTCGTCCAAACCCTGATGCTCCTGCGAGAAAGAGAGCCGTGAAGGGTTCCGAGACCGGGGCTTCGTCTAGCAAGACACCGAGCATGATGTCGATGTCGCAGCAACGCACCAAGGTACGGGTTCGCAATCATACGTTTTTAAAGATTATGTTCGCAGCTGACCGTCCTTATTGTTTTATTTTTTAGCTTGTTTCGTTGATCGATGGGATGATCAAAGAGTGCGGGTCCGAAGTTGAGCGTTTAGCCAAAGAGTTAGCCGAGTCGCAGGAGAGGTCGGCTCAGCTCGAAGGGAAACTGAAATCGATAGAAGAAGTGCGTTCCGCGGAAGTGTCTCGACTCGAAGCTCGGATTAGCGACCTGGAGCGTGACCTTGGAAAGACCGCGGTTTCTCTGATCAAAGCGAAGGTTGAAAAGAAGTCCAAGGCTTCAGAGCTGCGCAGACTTCAGCGCAAGATGAAAAGTTTTGAGGAATCAGCTGTCCGTGTGACGGAAAGGTCTATTCCTGTCGAGGGGAGCGATTCCGATCCGATTCTCGCTGCTGAGGACGTACCTCAGCCTGATGCGGATAAGGGTGACGACCCGGAGGTTGTTGTCGAGGGTGAAGGTAATGCGATGGATGAAGATGAGGCTCCGTATGCGTAGAATGTTTGAAGTTGTATTCTCTTATGAGACTTTTTTAAAAAAAAAATTAGATTTTTATGTATTTGGCCGAGTGCGGCTTTTGTACTTGTTTGGGACTGGCCTTCTATGGCTTTGAATCCCCTATTGCTTCGGCAACTTTTTTATTTTCGTAATGGATAATCGGTTTTATTTGAACCTTCTGATTTGAGTCGATATTGTGGGAGGTCCGCGAGTTGTCGTCTCGCATTCCGTTCCCTTAGTGGATCGCTTTATTCGTTTGCTCGTTTTAGGATTTTAGTAAATCGAGTGTGCGTTTAGATATAGACGAAGAGATATGCCTTTAGGATCTCGATTCATGCCTTGAGACGTTAGCGACCAGTGTGATGGGTTTAGGGCAAGACCTAGGTTTACTTTCGGGTTAAGGCTGTGCGATGACTAGTCGGCTTTCGTTTTGCCTGTTGCGATTTTAACCTGATTCCATACCGATTTAGAATCCGCGATAGGTTCTCGGCTTATAGGATTCGTCTGGTTGGAACCGAGCATCTCACCGGGAACAATTTCTAAGTTGCCCGGAAGTGCTGACCAAAAGTTTGGATTTCTTATATAGCGCTATTACCCTTGTGTCGGGTGTTCGAGAGCTATCTCTGCGAGATAACTTAAGTTTGTTTAAGACTGTTGCGAGTTCGTTGTGATCAGCAACGAACTATTTTTAAGCGGTAGATGTTTGCGCAATTTGGGCCTTCGCGAAGGATATGTATATTAAGAAGTTTTGCGTGTTTTATAGTCGCGGACGGACTGTTTATTGTTTTTTGGAGAGGAACGTTTTTTCCGAACATTGGCGACGTCTCGCTATATTCATAATTTCGTTTTTTCTTTCGATGCGTTTGCTGAAAAAGTTTGAGAAATTTCGAGTTTTGAAATTTTGGGAGTATACGAGTATACGTATACTCACCTACTCCCCCCCTTTTGAACGAGGGGAACAGCTGGTCTTATCTTGCAACAAGATGCCTACGTACCCTTTCGAGGGGATCAAGCCGTCTCGTAGTTCAGTGTTCTGCGGGAGTGCCGCCTAGTGATAGTATTTTTTGAGGTGCATCGCGTTCCAGGATCTGGGAATTTTGATGCCCTGCATGTTTGCGATTTCGTATGCTCCGGGTCGGACTACTTTTATGACCTTGTACGGTCCTTCCCAGTTTGCTCCTAGTTTACCGGCGTTTCGTTCTGCGGTGTTCTGGAAGACTTTTCGTAAGACTAGCTCGCC
>CAKOAT010739598.1:0-28170 GCA_932364175.1 Eruca vesicaria subsp. sativa | reverse complement strand
TACAGACTATGTTCCTCCATACGAAACTTTCTACCTGAGCGTCTTTGATGCTTGCGTAGGAGTCGGCTTCGACCCATTTAGAGAAGAAATCGGTCAGGACCAGAAGGAAGCGTTTTTGTTTTGACGCGTGCATTGGCCCGACTATATCCATCGACCACCGCATGAACGGGTATGGTGCCGAGATAGATGAAAGGACCTCAGCGGGTTGGTGAATAGTCGGAGCATGCCGCTGACATTTCTCGCATTTTCGCGAAAAATCCTCGCAATCTTTTAGCATCGTCGGCCAGAAATATCCGTGGCGCTTGATTTTTATTGCGAGGGATCTTCCGCCAGAATGGTTTCCGCAAGATCCGGAATGCACTTCCTGCATAACCCGCCGCGCTTTCTCCCCTTGCACGCAAGTCATCAGTGGTCCTGAGAGCCTCCATTTGTAAAGTTCTCCGTCAATTACGACGTACCGTGCGGCCTGGGTTTTTATCTTTCGGGCCGCCCATTTTTCTGACGGAAGTTCTCCGTTGGTTATGTATGCGAGGATTGTTTCCATCCACGGACGATTGAATCCGTAATCGGACTGATCTTCGACCGGGTGGCCTTCCTCCACATCGTCTTCTGGTTCGTTGATCAGGTTTATGACTATGGGCAGTCCGATGCTAGGGTGTTCGATAAATTCAACGGGAATTACCCTGCTCATACCAGGATCCGAGCTGGATGCTAGGGCGGCCAAAGCGTCTGCCTGGGCGTTCTCTGCTCGAGGAATTCTACTCAAAGCGAATTGATCGAACTTCTGAGTTAGATCTTTTACCAAGATCAGATACGCTTCCATTCTTTCGTCCCTCGCTTTGTATTCCCCGCTAAATTGGCTAGCCACTAGTTGGGAGTCGCAGTATGCGTGAAGGTTACGAATCTTCAGTCTGTGAGCTAATCGTAGTCCTGCGATCAAGGCCTCATACTCGGCTTCGTTATTTGAAGCGTGGAAAATCAATCGGAATGACTGTTCCAATACTTCTCCCGTTGGGGATGCAAGTCGGATGCCAATCCCAGAACCTTGTTTGGACGAGGATCAGTCAACATACAAGATCCAGGTCGAGTTCGGCTCTTGGTTGGACGTACTTCCCGTCGGGAGTTCCACTATGAAGTCTGCGAGCACTTGTGATTTCGCGCAAGTCTTTGAGCGATATTCAATATCGTACTCGCTCAGCTCGATCGCCCATTTTGCCAACCTTCCCGATTGGCTAGGACTGTGCAAAATGGTGCGGAGAGGGAATGAAGTGGGAACGACGATGGTGTGAGATTGGAAATACGGTTTGAAGTTTCCTTGCGGAGATGACCACGGCCAAAGCCAATTTCTCCATCATCGGATATCGCGTCTCCGCGTCCAGTAGTGTCTTACTTACGTAGAAGATCGGCTTTTGTTCGCCGCGTTCTTCCCGGATAAGGACGCCACTTACGGCGGTCGTTGATACTGCGATATAGAGGAATAATGGTTCTCCTTCTACGGGTTTCGCGAGTACTGGCGGGGTAGNTACTTACGTAGAAGATCGGCTTTTGTTCGCCGCGTTCTTCCCGGATAAGGACGCCACTTACGGCGGTCGTTGATACTGCGATATAGAGGAATAATGGTTCTCCTTCTACGGGTTTCGCGAGTACTGGCGGGGTAGCTAGGTAATGTTTCAGCTGTTGGAAAGCCTTCTCGCATTCCTCTGACCATTCGAACTTTTTGTTCCCTTTAATGTCTCGTAGAAAGGTAGACATTTGTCCGTTGATCGCGAGATAAAACAATTAAGTGCTGCGACCCTGCCGGTCAATCTTTGTACTTCGCGTTTCGTCCTGAGAGAGACCATCTCTATTAGCGCCGTGATTTGTTTTGGGTTAGCCTCGATTCCGCGGTAAGTGACGAGGTACCCTATAAATTCTCCAGACGCAACGGCAAACCGACACTTTGCCGGGTTCAACTTCATGTTATGAAGGTTGAGCCTCTCGAAACATTCCTGGAGGTGTATGACGTGGTCTTGCTCTTTGAGCGATTTCACGAGCATGTCGTCGATGTACACTTCCATTGTTTTTCCGAGTTGTTCGGAGAACATTCGGTTGACGAGTCGTTGGTAAGTCGCGCCAGCATTCTTTAGACCGAAAGGCATCACTTTATAGCAGTAGGTTCCACGATCGGCTATGAAAGCGGTTTTCTCCCGATCGTCGGGATTGATCATGATCTGATTGTATCCCGAGAAGGCGTCCATGAAAGATAAGAGTTTGTTTCCCGCGGTTGCCTCGACTAAGCGATCAATGTGCGGCAGCGGATAACTATCTTTTGGACACGCTTTATTGAGATCGGTGAAATCGACGCAGACTCGCCATTTTCCGTTCTGTTTCTTTACGACAACGGGATTGGCGAGCCAGTCAGGATATCGAACTTCTGTGATCGATCCTACTTTGAGGAGTCTGTCGACTTCGCTGTTGACCGCTTCGGCGCGTTCCGGCCCCAGTTTTCGTCTTTTTTGTTTGACGGGTTTGGATGTCGGGTCAACGTTGAGTTCATGACATGTGATGTTTATGTCGATCCCTAGCATATCTTCCGCAGTCCAAGCGAACGTGTTCGAGTTTCGTTTTAGGCATGTCAGGAGTGTGACTTTTAAGGTCTCGCTCAGGTTCGCACCGATTTCGACACAGCGTTCTGGAAACTTCTCGTCGATGCATACCGAGATGACGGGTTCGCAGGTTGGCTCGCGCTTACCTTCCAAAGACTCGGCCGCTCGCAACTGCCAGAAGAGTTCAGTTTTATCTTGCTCTGGCGCGTTGTCGAGGGACGTCGACTTCTTTTTCTTTTCGGAAGAGATATCGACCGGCAGATTTTTTCGTTTTAAATCCGCGGCGTAGCAAACCTGCGAGGTTCGTCGATTTCCCCATATGGTCTCGATCCCGTTCGGAGTTGGGAACTTGAGACACATATGGTACGTCGACGGAATCGCTTGCATCGAATTTAACCACGGTGTCCCTACGATTGTGTTGTAGGACATAGGTCGATCGACGACTTCGAACTCGACGTTTTTCACTATGCTCCCGGTGCGAACTGCCAAGTTGATCGTTCCGAGGGTCATAGTGATTTCTCCCGAGAGTCATACTAGCGGGCTTACGTTTTCCGCGATTTCAGACAGATCGATTTCCATTTTGTCGAGAGTATTTTTGAAGATGATATCAGCCGAGTCTCCGGTATCGACTAATATCCTCGCGACATCCATATTCCAGATCGTCAGCTCAATAACGAGAAGATCGTTGAGAGGTTTGACCGAATCGATCGTTGCTCTTTTCTCGAACGAGATGACATCGCCGTTCAGATTAGGGATGTTATTTCTCGTTCGTTTTAGCGATTATTGTGTAAGAGAATCCGACCCCCCCCTCCTTCTAGCGCCAAACTGTGGGAACCGAAATCCACACTGTCGATTTTCCGTCAAATATGGAAACTTAGGGTGAAACCCTAATTTTCCCGAGGTCCTGGATCTCTGCGGAAATCACTAAAACAAACGAATTTAAAAGAATATGGATGAACAATAAAGAACAAAGAGATAAGAACTTGTATGAAAGCTTTTATTGAATGAAGAATTGATAACTGTTACAAAAAGAATTGAAGAACTTAGACGTCGAAATGTTCTAAGGATCTAGATTGCTATTCGAAACGCTAAGTCCTAAATTCTAAGCTAGCAGCCGTCTTTCTAGGTCTGATTTTCGTCCTCCTCTTCTGCCCTACGCCTCTGGTTTATATACTCCTTGCCTTGACGGTTCGATCTTTCCATTTCGCCCAGATTTGAGTATTTCGGGAATCTTCCATTTTTCTCGATCCTTCCTTTTCTTCTGCGGAAATCTTCTATTTATCTTCAAACTTGCCTTTTATTTTCCTTCTGCGAATAAACCGTCGAAACGTTATCGAATCTTCAGGTTAGATTTCGTTAACGTCGCGAGATGGGTTTTTATCGTGTTTTAGGACCTTTCGGGCCGTTTTACGATAAAAACCGTTTTTATGACTTTAACGAGACCGTTTCCTGATCCGATGCCGTTTTTTTACGATTCTCTCGACGAATTTTATTTAAAACGAGTTTTTTATGAGTTTAACGAGAAATCTCAAATAAATCGTATAGTTTAGGCAATGTTCGGTGTTTCGTTTAACCGTTGCCGTTTTATACGATTTCCTCGAGTTCTTTTCGAGAAAGCGAAGTTTTACGGTTTTTATCGTAAGACTTGAATGATAGGTCGGATCGAGACGGAAAGGGAGACGTTTCGGCCGTGGTTCAGAATGCGACCGTGTCGAAAGACGTAAGTTTTGAATCGGAGATGCGGGAGATCGAGGCGCGGGATATCTGAGAAGTCTTTAGTTCGCCCATCGGCGAACTAAGCCGGGCCGGCTTAGTTCGCCGATGGGCAAACTAGTTGAGGGACTCCTAGTTCGCCCATCGGCGAACTAGTGTAGTGACTCTTAGTTCGCCCATCGGCGAACTAAGCCGGGCCGGCTTAGTTCGCCGATGGGCGAACTAGTTGAGGGACTCCTAGTTCGCCCATCGGCGAACTAGTTGAGTGACTCTTAGTTCGCCCATCGGCGAACTAAGCCGGGCCGGCATAGTTCGCCGATGGGCGAACTAGTTGAGTGACTCCTAGTTCGCCCATCGGCAAACTAAGCCGGGCCGGCTTAGTTCGCCCATGGGCGAACGAGTGGAGTGTCTCCTAGTTCGCGTTTTACGGCTCTTTCGGTTTTTTGCGGTTTCGTAAAACGATTCTTCGAGTTTTATAAAACATTTCTTCGAGTTTTATAAAACGATTCTTCGAGTTTTATAAAACGACTCTTCGAGTTTTATAAAACGATTCTCGAGTTTTATAAAACGATTCTCGAGTCTTATAAAACGATTCTTCGAGTTTTATAAAACGATTCTCGAGTTTTATAAAATGATTCCTCGAGTTTTATAAAACGATTCTCGAGTTTTATAAAACGATTCTCGAGTTTTATAAAACGATTCTCGAGTTTTATAAAACGATTCTTCGAGTTTAATAAAACGATTCTCGAGTTTTATAAAACAATTCTTTGAGTCTTATAAAACGATTCTCGAGTTTTATAAAATTACTTTTGCGGAAAGTAATGATCTCCTTTTACAGAAGTTATCGCAGACGTTTATTTCGAGATTACGGTTTTTGACACCAACATGTCAGTCATTTGTCTTATCAGTACAAATCAGAGTTCTATAAACATGATCTAGCTTAATGAGGATGACACTAGTTCTTGCCTTATGCTGAGATTGAGATATAGAGACAAAGGGATTATGAGAATAGATGATTCTAGTACAAGTGGGAGATTGTTGGGAATGTCCTAAAATCATTTTTACTTACTCTTGATAAAGTCGTAACGTCGAGGTTCGACAATTGTATAATATTAGGTGGTTATAATGTTTTGCTAGAAACCGCTTATAATCTATGAATTTAGAATTTATTACTAATATTATATGATCATACAGGGTCACACACCTAAGCAAACTGGATTAATAATATATCTATTGGTTTGTTAAAAGTATACATTATCTTATATGTGATAAATATAAATGTATATGTATGGACCATACGTGATAGTAATAATAATCTCTTTGGAAGAGATTATGTATTATGGTTAATGGGTTTTGTTAATAATTACATAGTCCATGTATTAGTCCTAGTCTTCATTATATAATGTGATATAATGACGTGAGCTGGTTTAGGGTTGCCGCAATCACAAACCCAATAATAAAAGACGAACTGTTCGTTGTGGAGTTTTGAGATTTGATCTTGACGGCACTAGCATCCCGTATCGATCCAGTTTGTGTGCGTGTGGATACCGGTAGAGGCACGACAATTGGAGTGCTCTAAATCTCGACTTGATTTATTCATCTTTCCGCTACGAATAACCGGGTATATTTGAAACCCTAAGATTTAGATTTATTTCAGTATTGACATGAGATTTTAGGCAAACTGAATTCATAAATAGATTTATAAATAGTTATAAACCGGTATGAATTTCTACAGGCACGTACAGTAATAATCCGTAGGATCCAGCAAAATAGTTAAATACATTTACATTTTCTCGGTTAAAATAACATTAATTTTGTAGGAAAACGCCATAATGGAACCAGAAATGCACAGGGACCCTTATCCCTGGCTAATTTGGTATATTTGGAAGGCTCAAAACGATAAGCTATTCAGAGATATTGATAGAGATCCACTGGAGTTAGCCCGATATGTAGAGAGTTAGTGTCAAGGCTGGTTCCAAGCAAATGAACAGATTGTATCGCATGATCAAGGGAACCTAGATATCGACCAGACCATAAGTCTGGGAGAAATCTGTATGGTTGACGGTTCTTGGACATCTATAGCTCAATTCAGTGGATGTGGATGTGTTTGGAGCGATAGTATGGAAAATAGCCAGCTAATGGGTATGCACAAATGTAGTAGAATGTAGTCTGCTTTGCACTCTGAGTTGGAAGCACTGCGGTGGGCAATGGAGAATATGCTTCAACATTCGCCATGTCAGAGCTTTGGAAAGGATTCCAAGGAGCTAATAGCGATGATTGGAGATCAACATGGCTGGCCAAGTTTCTCAACAGAGTTAAGAAAAGACCATGCTGCGAATTTGTTTTCCAAATTTCATGATCCGCTATGTTCCTAAGGACGCAGAATAGTGTTGCTGACTCTCTAGCTAGATCTGCTCGGTTCTTTTATCGAGATTTATTGTATGTTGGTTGTTCTATTCTGAACTGGTTTTTCAGAACACCTCAAGCTTGAGTAATGAATAAGCCGTTAGTTGTAAAAAAAAAACATTACTTTATCAGTAAAAAAAAACATTACTTTATCAGTAAAAAAAAAGCATTACTTTAGAATTTAGCCAATTGTAAAACAATAACGTAGAATGAATTTATTTTAAACCCTAGAACGACAATGACTAAAAGTCTCTTAAATTTTTATTTTTTTAACTTTCAAACATAGATCCCATATGTGTCTCTGTAACTACCGGATTTCGGTCTCATAGTTTTTTAGCATGATAATCGCCATTTCCAAAGGCCTAAGTTATTTCAAAACGTCCAATATTTTGGATCTAAAACTCATCATCGCTCCAGCACTTAATTTTTTTTCAACCAAAACAAATATTTGAGACTGACAGAAAGAAAGACAAGTTGAGGGTGAAGAACCCTTGCAAAGATGAACCACCGCCGGAACTCGCCACGACCACCACATGCTGTGACTACGCCAATCTCATCACCACCATCAACGCCAGCCCTAGGTAACCGGAATCCACCATGCATTAAGTTAAAGTTTTAGCCATTTTAGTAAATCGACCATAATTTCGTATCTGTTAAAGATCTCGTTCTTGCAAAACTACCATCATATTCCTCTCGCCGAGACGAAGCCATAGCTGCCGACCATGCCTTAATCAGAACCTATACGAAGGCACACACGCCTCCGCAAGTGGAAAATCTACCATATTCATGCAGTTGTCGTCTACGTGCAACCACCGGACGCCGCCTCGCCATCGTCAGACCGCTGCCGGACCACCGCCTCGCCATCGTCAGACCGCTGCCGGACCACCGCCTCGCCACCGCCGTACCACCGTCTCCGCCTCTAAGCCTCCGCCGTTATTTCAAAAGGTCCAATATTTTGGATCTAAAACTCATCATCGCTCCAGCACTTTATTTTTTTCAACCAAAAGAAATATTTTAGAGTGACAGAAAGAAGACAAGTTGAGGGTGGAGAACCCTTGAAAAGATGAACCACCGCCGGAACTCGCCACGACCACCGCATGCCGTGACTATGCCAATCTCATCACCACCTTCAACGCCAGCCCTAGGTAACCGGAATCCACCATGCATTAAGTTAAAGTTTTAGCCGTTTTAGTAAATCGACCATAATTTCTTATCAGTTGAAGATCTCGTGCTTGCAAAACTACCATCATATTCCTCTCGCCGAGACAAATTCGTAGCTGCCGACCATGCCTTAATCAGAACCCATACGAAGCCACACACGCCTCCGCAAGTGGCAAATCTACCATATTCACGCACTTGTCATCTACGTGCAACCACCGGACCGCCGCCTCGCCACCGTCGGACCGCTGCCGGACCACCACCTCGCTACCGCCGTACCACCGTCTCTGCCGCTAAGCCTCCGCCGGTGACCATCCCTGGTGACTCCCCCAACTCGGCCAAGTCAACTCAGCGAGTTAAATGAGCTGACTCGGTAAACCGGCGGGTTGACTAGTTTTAAATGGATTTCAAATTGGTTAGAGTAAACCGATCGGCTAAAATCATTGAATTTTGGTTAAGCTTAATAGGTTAATTAAATTAATTAATATCGGTTAGCGTAAACCGGTTGGCCAATTGAAATTGATTTAAGTTAAGGAAAACTGAATGATCTAATTTTGTTTCAATCTGGTCAAAGGTTGATTGGCTTGGGTCATAGTTGACCGGGGTTATATTTGACAGTGGGTTGATTTTTAGACCAGTCTGTCGGAAACCGTTTTTAACCGTTTGATGGTCATTCTGACTTAGAATTTCACCTTTATTTCAGATTTAGGATCTCTTTGAGCAGCCGGAGTTCATTGATACCACTTTTACCCATTGCTAAGGTGAGGGTCTACTCCCAAACTTTTCGTACACGGTGTAGGACGCCAAATAAGTATACTTTAATTCTAATGTGTTCCGTCTCTGTGAAGTAAGTTTGTGTTAGAGTCTGCTTGGTGTCTGCTTGTTTAGGTTAAAGATTCTTTGTTTAAACCGGAATTAGCGTGTCAAATGCTTTAACCTTGATTGATTTTCTTAATGTAAATCATTTAGTTAGAATTATTTTGTTGGATGTGGAGAAGGAGTTATGGATGCCGGATTGTATTGGGAAATAGTTGGCTTCAGTCGACCGGTCAGGCTATAGCTTAAGGCGTTGATAAATCGTATGTGGGTGGTGTTTCCAAGCACTATCTCGGCTGTATTGTTGTTAGCCCAGGTGTGGACAGTGGTTTTGACCTATTAGTTGGCAGCGAGTGTGCACCTCGCTAGGACCATTGTTTGTTATTTGGGTACTTTTGGTACCGTATTTATTATGTGTTCGGGGTTAAAATTTATTTATTAGGAGTGCTATGTCTGGGTCCACGGGCTTCGGGGTAGCATCTCATATCTCACTGAGTGACTTCCCAATCGGTCACCCCTCTTTCTTCCCCATTTCAGGTGAGACAAACAAATATGCGATATTTGGAAGGACTTGGTTCTATTGTGGCATTTTATTCGGATTTCTTATTTGGGCTTGGGTGAGTTTATTTGGGTTTATGGGCTGCTATGTTACCAGATATTATTGGTAGCCCGTCGTCCTTAGAGAGAGGGAGCTAGGTGTCACATTTTTGTATGATGACGCCTCGGTGATAACACAATGTCTTCCATGTAAGAGGTTACAAGTGTTACAGTTTTGTTCTGTACGCACGTTCTATTCCTAGTTATGAAATTCGTTTGATACGAGGCTGTACACATGTGACAATGCTATTATTTCCACTAGAGGCAACATTGGACAGGACTAAGAGGATGCAGGATCAGATACAGCCGCCTCACCACAGCCAGACCGCTGGCGGATCACTGTCTGCGCCGGTAAGTCTCCGCCTTCGCCGCCACTGACCGTCGCCGGTGGCTTACTGGAGACTCAGCCAACTCGGCCGAGTAAACTCGGTTGACTCGAAAACCAGTTGGTTGACTTATTTAAATTGATTTCGAATTGGTTAGGGTAAGTCGATCGGTTAAAATCAATTGGATTTTGGTTTGGTTTAATTGGTTTTGAAATTAATTTAATTTCGGTTAGTGTAAACTAGTTGGCCAATAGAAATTGATTTTGGTTAAGGAAAAATGATTGGTCTGGCTTGAGTCAACGGTTGACCGGCTTGGGTCAGAGTTGGCCGGGAATAAGATGGGCTCGATGGGTTGACTTTTGACCAGTGGGTTGAATTTCTTACCAGTTCGCCGGAAACCCGTTTTTAGCCATTCGAAAGGTCATTCCGAGTTAGAATTTCACCCTGATTTTAGATTTGGGAACTATTTGAGCAGCTGGAGTTCATAGATATTACTTTTCCCAATTTTTAAGGCGAGGGTCTACTCCTGAACTTTTCGTACTCGGTTTAGGATGTCGAATAAATATAATTTAGTTCTAATGTGTTCCGTCTTTGTGAAGTAAATCTGTGTTAAGGTATGCTTGGTGTCTGCTTGTTTATGTAAAGGATTCTTTGTTTAAACCGGAATTAGGGTGTCAGATGGTTCAACCTTGATTGTTTTGCTTAATCTAAATCATTTAGTTAAAACTTTTTTGCCGGATGCGGAGAAGGAGTTCGGCTTGCCAGATTGTATTAGGGCTACGGCTGGCTTCAGTCGACCGGTCATGCCGTAGCTTGAGGGGTCAATATATCGTCTATGGGAGGTGTTTTCAGGCACTATCTTGGCTGTGTTGTTGTTAGCCCAGGAGGGGAAGTGTTTAAGACCTGTTAGTGGGCATCGAGTGTGCACCTTGCTAGGACCATTGTTTAATTTTTGAGTACTTTAGGTACCCTAATTGTTATGTGTTAAGGTTAAATTATATTTATTTGGAGTGCTATGTCTGGGTCCTCAGACTTCGGGGTAGCATCCCATATCTCACTAAGTGACTCCCTAATCGCTCACCCCTCTTTCTCCCCATTTCAGGTGATAAAAACAAACATGTGATATTTGGGGCATTTTATTCGGATTTTTTATTTGGGTTTGGGTTAGTTTATTTGGTTTAATGGGCTCTTATATCGCAAGATATTGTTGGTGGCTTGTCGTCTTTAGAGTGAGGGGGATAGGTGTCACGTTTTTGTATGATGATGCGTCGGGGATGACACGATGTCCTCAAAGAAGGAGGTGACAGGTGTTACAGTCTCGTCATGTACGCACGTTCTATTCGTAGTTATGAAATTCGTTTGATACAAGGCTGTACACATGTTTAGTTATGTGCATGTGACAATGCTATGATTTCCACTAGAGGAAACATTGGTCAGGATGAAGAGGATGCGGGATCGGATACCACCACCGGACCACCGCCTCACCACCACCAGACTACTGCCTCGCCACCGCTAGACCACCGTCTCCGCTGGTAAGCCACCACCATCACCGCCGGTGACTCACCGGAGACACGGCCAACTAGGCCGAGTCAACTCGGTAAAGTGGTGGGTTGACAGGTTTAAATAGATTTTGAATTGGTTAGGGTAGACCGATCGGTTAAAAATCAATTGGATTTTTCTTAGGCTTAACCAGTTAATTAAATAAATTTAATTTTGGTTAGCATAATCCGGTTGGCCAATTGAAATTGAGTTCGGTTAAGGAAATATGATTGGTCCAGCTTGAGTCAAAGGTTGACCGGCTTGGGTCAGAGTTGACTGGGTTGACGTTTGACCAGCGGTTGACTTTTTAACCTGTCCGCCGGAAACCCATTTTTCACTGTTCAAAGGTCATTCTGAATTAGATTTTCACAGTGATTTTAGATTTGGAATCTATTTGAGCAGCTGGAGTTCATAGATACCACTTTTCCCCATTGCTAATGTGAGGGTCTACTCCCAAACTTTTCGTACACGGTTTAGGAAGTCGAATAAGTATAGTTTAATTCTAATGTGTCCCGTCTTGTAAAGAAAGTTTGTGTTAGTGTTTGCTTTGTGTCTGCTTGTTAAGGCTTAGGGTTCTTTGGACCTTGATTGCTTCACTTTATGTAAATCATTTAGTTAGTATTGTTTTGCCGGATGCGGAGAAGGAGTTCTGCATGCCGGATTGTATTAGGGCTACGGCTGGCTTCAGTCGACCAGTCAGGTCGTAGCCTGAGGCGTCGATAAATCGTCTATGGGCGGTGTTTTCGAGCACTAGCTCGGCTGTGTTGTTGTTAGCCTAGGTGTGGGCAGTGTTTTTTGCATGTTTGTGGGCAGTGAATGTGCACCTCGCTAGGACCATTGTTTGTTATTTGGGTACTTTTGGTACCGTATTTGTTATGTATTAGGGTTAAAATTTATTTATTAGGCGTGCTATGTCTGGGTCCACGGACTTCGGGGTAGCATCCAATACATCACTGAGTGACTCCCTATATGCTCACCCCTCTTACTTCCCCATTTCTGGTGACACAAAAAAAAATGTGATATTTGGACGGATTTGGTGTTATTGGGGCTTTTTATTCGGATTTTTTATTTGCGCTTGGTTGAGTTTAGTTGGGTTTATGGGCTGTTATGCTACCAGATATTGATGGTGGACCGTCGTCCTTAGAGAGAGGGAGATAGGTGTCACATTTTTGTATGATGATGAGTTGGGAAGTTCGTTTAGCACCATTCTGTCCATTAACCAATAATTCAATTGTCTCTTTTTATGATGATGAGTAAAATCATCATCATTCGCCCCTCGGTTAACAATAGTCTATCAGATGTTCAGCAGATGTGTGTTGTTGCAGTTTGTCATGTTTTTTAAGTTGTTATTCATATGTTGTTCAAGAGTGGATATGTGTCATTTCTGCCACCACCTGATTTCAAGCCATAACTTACAGGTTTCTGATGCATGAGTTTCTATGATATGAGATTTGGGCCATTGGTTGGCATATGTTGTTTTTGTGTACAAGTATATGGACTATTTTGGATGTATGCTTGGTCGGAAAACTCGTGAGGATAGCTTTTTGATTGGGGGCGCACCAGCTTGCGTTGTGTTGCTACTGGAGTTATACTTCATATGTTTACCAGTTTTTGTTGTTGTGTTGATCGTTTTAGAGATATGTCAGTTAGGGTAACTAGCATAGAACGTTGGGAGCTTTTTTATATTCATTGAGTTGCATCAGTGTGCTTAGAAAAGCCGAGTTATTCAAAGATTCGTTAGAGTGCTGTTCAGAGATCCATATAGTTTGCGGGATACTATAGGAGGTTATTTATTTTTGAAGATTGACTTGGATCTAGAATACCATCAGATTACTATGGCTGGGAAGTATGTTCAGAATACGGTTTTCACATTTATTATGGATATTAAGGAGTTGTAATGATATTTTTGGGTTAGAGAATGTACCGATAACATTCATGAAATTTAAGAATGAATTCTTTTGTGAGCACTTGGATAAGCGTGTGGTTGTATTCATCGACGATGCCTTTGTATAATCTTGGAGTATGATGAGCATTGCGGATTTTGTATTTGAGACATGAGGGTCCGATCATTGCACAAGCATCAACTCATATAAAGAAGATGAATATAGAGCATTTTAGAATGCAAGTTAGAGATTTTTGAGTGTCCACCAAAGTTATCTTGTAGATTGGTATTAAAGCATTTGTGTGGAGATGCATTACTTGTGGGGAGGAAATATGTCTGAGCCCCCTTGTACCTGATAGGTTTATGTTGGAGATTTTGTAGAGATGGTATTTCAGAAGAAAACCTGATCAAAGAGGTTTTGGATAAAATTCGAGTAGAGATTCACACCAGGTGACATCTCGTCGCGTAACACAGACTGAGAGATTTGATGGAAAGAGCTGCAGAGAAGGAAACAAGTCTGAGTCACCGAGTTGTCCCTGCTTCCATCATTTTCATAGTGTAAAGTGTATTAAGTTTTATGTTGTGGTCAGTTGTGGCATGTAGCAAGACCAATTATCTTGCAAATGATTTGGAGTCAACAACAGTTGTATTTGCCTCAGAGTTTTCGAGATTATAATTGTATAGGGAGATAGTGAAGATTCTTTAAGATCATTAGAGTTTGAAATATATGTTTACACACTAAAATTTGTACTTTAGGACGTGCATTTGGATCGAGTTGAGCTGTCTACAGTTTGCATATCACCTACCATTTGGTAAGGACGTCTTAGGAACGCGGGAGGTTCATGAGCTTACCGGAACGCCTACAAGCCTGCAGATTATGTGCAGATCAGTAGAGGAGGATACAGCCGGTATTGGAGCATTAGGACATACAAATTTACTATGGAGAATATACCAAGCGCATGATAGCGATATGGATTTGGTGAGGTGAATTGAGTTTGAGAGTATTGTATATCATACAGTTTCGAGCAGATGTTCTCGTACATAAATCGAGTTGGTGTGTCGGATGACGAGCTGTTAAGAAAAGGGATCACAGCAAACACAACACTCGCGTTTCTCTATCCACTAGTGTACGTCAAGGCCTATCATGAAAACTTCTTATGGTGTTATCTTAATATTTAAAAGATAGATGTTACCATAGGCAAACTGTGTTAGAGGTAGATGCTTCCCTAGCTTCTTTTCCACTGTAAGACACCATCTCTGAACGTATCCTAAAAAGTCCGAATGGTCTTCCCTAACTGACCATCTGTCTCCCGATGATTAGTAGTACTCTTATAGACTTCTGTCCCCAACGCCCTCTGAAAGACTCTCTAAAATTCAAACTTGAGCCTTATCCCTGATCTGATATAATGCTCGCAAGAACTCCATGAAACATCATAATCTCTCTCATGTGTGTCTGAGCCAACTGATCAGCTGCAACTGCCTTCATAATTATTTGGAAAAGAACTAATTTAGTGAATACATCCACAAACCTTCATATGATATTCTATCCACATGTGATGATCGACAATCCAGTAACACCATCCATAATCACAAGGTTTCGTTTCTACTCTGGCAAAAGCAAACTCAGAAATAACCTGATAGGTACCCAGTCCTCAAACATAACCATCTGACACTGTGACACAAAGTTACAATCTTTTTCAAACTAGGCGATCGAGTACACTTAAAAATAAGGACGTTTCATATAGGATATAATACCCGGGAACTAAGTAAGCGTAAACATAATTATAGTGGACCATATTTCATTGTCAAAAGACTTGGAGAAATTGCTTGCAGATTGGAGTAGTTTCTTACGGATTGGATATATCAGTAAAGTTATTAAATTTTGAGGTGTTTGTTTTAAAGAAACTCATGAAATAACCAGAACTTATTTCAGCAGCCGTCACATGACCTCAAGAGATTGTATGCATCTTGTCAGTTAGCTAAGAATATGGATAGTCAAGTGAAGCATTATAGGGAATGTTAACCGTATATGGCAGAGTTTGTTGGGAGAGAGATAGGATTCACGATAAGATCGCAGAGACCGAGAATATTGATTATTTGTAATTTTGTTGAAATTATTTTGGGAAGTCAACAGATGACTCGAATTCGAGGACGAATTCCTTGTTAGTAGGGGGAAATTGTAAAGACCTGATTTTGGTCTCAGAATTTGTTAGCATGCAAAGCGCCATTTTCAAAGGGCCAAGTTATTTCAGAAGGCCCAATGTTTTGGATATAAAACCCTTGAAAAGATGAGCAACCACCGGATCTCGCCACGACCATCACATGCCGTAACTACGCCAAGATCATCACCACCATCAACCACAGCCTTAGTTACCATAATCCGCCATGCATAACGTTAAGGTTTTAGCCATTCTAGTAAATCAACCATAATTTTTTAACCGTTGAGAATATCGTACAGGAAAGAACACCATCGAGTTACTCTCGTCAAGATGAAGACATAGTCGCCGACCACGCCTCAATAGGACTCCAGACGAAGCCACAAGCTCCTCCGCAAGTTTTGTCGTTTGCGCTATTGAGAAAAAATATCCAGGCACCAGATTCTTCCAGCTTCTCGGCTGGGCACCAGCCTCAAAACCCCTGCTCCGGGAAGACCTAAGGGCCTGGACCTTGCGTCCAGGGTCCCAGGAGCCGACCCCTGGGTAAAACGGAAATTCTCCACCTAAGGGAATCCTTCCATATTTGTCAATATGAAAGGGTTTAACCTAATGCAGCCGACATCTACACCTATAAAAGGGGAGCCCAAACCCTAGAATATGGGAACAATATCTAGAGACTAGGATACTAGTGTTAGGCGGCTAGAATTAGGGTCCTTAGGATCTACCTAAACGATCAACTTGAATCGTCTGATTCAAATGGTAAACCTCACGGTTAGATCATGAACTTCCGGATTCCGAGTGCTTTAAAATTCTGAATTTTTCACCTCACACTCCTTACCTCCGGGTCTATCTAGAAACCTCAAGGTTTAATGAGAACCTCTGGGGTGAAGGTAGGACCTTCAGGTCCAACTCGAATCTCCGAGTTTAGACAATGATTTTGTTGATTTAAAACTATGAGCTTCCAAATTCTAAGTGTTAAAAATTCTGAATTTTTACACTACATGTTGTCCTATCTCCATGTTTGAACAAAAGATCTCAGGGCCTAATCAAAGATCTAAGGGTCTAAGCAGGAACTCTGAATCCTTCGAGACCTCATGGTCTTACGTGTTGAAAACTCCAAGTTTTACATTTCCTTTCTCATCTCCGAATTCATAATAATCTATTTTCAGGGGCCTAACTCCTAGGTGTTCATTCTCAGGCCCAAGTACTGATCCTGACGAAAGCATCTGCGCAAGGATTGTAGTCTGAAGGCATCTTTCAGTCCTCTAAGGATCTCCGGTCTCTCATCAGTCCTCAACCACTACAAAGGATCCAAGGACCTTTCTTCAGATGATCCGAATGCTTTGGGGTGATACCCCATACCTTGAAATAATTGTTGGAACCTGCAAGCATCCAAACTAGATGACATACCAATCGACGGCGAAAAAGCAAGAATCCGAAGAAAACTTTTAAACAAACGCCTCAAGGGGCTATAGAGTTTTACAAAATAAAAGGCACAGATGCGCAGTTCTAAGTCTTAAAACCCCGAAGGGTGCAACATACATAACAAAAGCCCAGATAAAGGGCAACAAAAGCTAGAGTTCATTTTTTAAAAACTTAAACAGAGGGAGAGGCCTCAGAATCGTCAGCAAGCGTAGGGAGACTGGCTTCGTTTCGATCTTCCACCTCTTTAACTGTCGGCTCACCCTCAAAGGAAGGAGTAAGTAGTCCCCGAAGTTCAGCTTCCGCATTCTTCACTTTTTTGTAGAGCTCGAACTCCTCTATTGGCCTCCACTTGTCAGTCTGCTCGCTAAGCCACTCCCTCATTAGCTCCCCACGAGTAACCACCATGGCTCCTTGTACCGCTACAACTCTCCCATCCTCAAAGTTCTCCTTCTCAGATTTCAGTCCGCACAGCTCCTTCTTCAGATTTTCCAGCTCATCCTTAAAGGCAATGTTCTCCGCAGCAGTACGAGCTCCCACGTCCTACTGTTTCTTCAGCTTGAGTTGCAGAGATTTAATCTCTTTTTCCTGAGCAATGACTCGGTTCTCCTCATCACAAAACTTGGACGATAAAGCTTCCATCTTCTCTTGGCCCGAGAGCTGCTCGCTTATCGTATTCCCAAGATGGAATAGATGAGATGTGTCATACAATAAGAGTGCCATTGGGTAAAAGTCAGTATGCAAGTGTTGCGAGCAGTAAAAGAAAAGAAAAAATCACATACCTCGAGGAGATCACTCTGTAAAGACTGAACAGCCTTAGAAAGATCTCTTTCGGAGATAGCACGGAATTGTAGGGAAACTCTTCGCATTAAGATCAGTTAGGGTCGTGTCTAACTCATCCGGAGCAGCAGGAGAAGTCCTAGGAATGACCCCCGAATTCTTAGCCTTCTTCTTAGAAGCAGAAGGAGTCACACTAGCCGTAGCTTTACTCTTGCTAGCCCTAAGAAAACAATGTCATCATCACCCCGCTGCAGCTGCAGCCTTAGGCGCATGTTAAATGGAAATCTTCCATTTATCTCGATCTTTCAATTTTTCTGCGGAAAACTTCTATTTATCTTCAATCTTGACATTTATCTTTCCCTGCGAATAATAGGCAAGCCGTCATTGTATCTTTGGGCTGGATACTGTCTAAAGTCGCGAGTTGGCTTTTATCGTGTTTTATGATCTTTCGAGCTGTTTTACGAATTTTGACAAGATCGTTTCCTGATACGATGATGTTCTTAAGTAAACATCTCGAGTTAATAGGATAGTTTGACAATGTTTTGTGTTTCGTTTAACCATTGCTGTTTTATACAATTTACTCGGCGTTTTACTAAAAACGCTTGTTTTTTTATTTTTATTAAAAAATCTTGAGTTAATCGTATTGTTTGGCAATGTTCGGTGTTTCATTTAACCGTTGCCGTTTTATACGATTTACTCGAGGTTTTACTAAAAACGTGTGTTTTACGGTTTTTGTCGTAAAACTGAAACGGTAAGGCGGATCGAGACGAAACAAAGGACGTTCCGATCACGGTTCAGAGTACGATCGAGTTGAGGAGCATATGTGGTTGAAATCATCTAGCCCATTGGCGAGCTGGACAGATGTGCTCAGCTCGCCAATGGACGAGCTGGACAAGTGCGTTCAGCTCTCCCATGGCCAGAGGGCAAGCTAGACTGATGTGTTAAGCTCGCCCATGGGCGAGCTGGTTACATGTGTGTTCTAGCTTGCCAGTTGGCGAGCTGGACGGTTGCTTGGCTTTGGTATTTTCTTGTTTTCTCTACCCGAGACCTTTGAGGGTGCAAGGAGACGTGTCCGTAGGCGTTGACTCCGATCTTTAACAATAGTTATAACATTTTGGGGAGTTTGGGTGTTACGGCCGTTTTTGTTAACTTGGCCAATAAAATAATCGCGTGCTGTTTTATTTGATTTCTCGATGATTTCCAAGATGACGATTATCGAGTTTATAGGAGTTGCTTTGTTCGAAGAATCTTTAGATTTCTTCTCGAAATTTTTTTGTGTTTAAATCTTTATTTTTAACTTTTACGGGAAGTTTTGGTTGTTGATTCCGTCGTAACCGATTTTGACCCCAACAGTTAGCCCCCCAGCCCGTAAGAATCGTAGAGTTCTTGCGAGTGGTTTGAACTTGTTTGGCAAGTTTTGGTAAAAGTAGGCGGAACTTTAACGACCAAAAGTCCGGGAGTGGAGAGTAAGATTTTGCTTATAAATATGTGGAGTAAGTTTTCAAAAGTTTTTGCTCCCTTCTACCCACATAATTCTTTTCTTTAAGATAGAAAAAATTTCTCTCTTCTTTCTTTGAGTTTTACCTTTGATAACCTTGATCATGTTTTCAAAGAGGAGGACTCGTTCTGAGACCAGTTTCGAACGTTATGGTTCCGATGGAGCTAGTTTGCTATGTCCAACCGCAGAGCCGAAGGAGGAGTTTGCGATACACCACGTCGATCCTGAGGACCTTCAGGCATATCTTGCGGCCAGGGGTGGAGCGAGACCCTCCAAGCCTAGAACTTTGGTTCCACCCTCATTATCCCCCAACCCTATTGACGGATGTCCAAGTTAGATATTTCCTAATGGTCTTGAGTCCACCCGACGTTTTGGTCACGTCCCAGATGCGGTGGAGTTTCGTCTTCCGGTGGCTGGTGAGGATGACAAGAACGCGCCTGACGGCTACTTCACGTGCTATGACGTGTTTTTGACGCAATGACATTTAAGGGTTCCGATTCGAGAGGTCATCATTCAGTTCTTTCATCGTCTAAAGCTGTCGCTAAGTCAAATGACTCTGGGCGGCTTGCGACAACTCATCGGAATTTTGGTGCTGAATCACGAGCGAGGTATGACCCTTGGGCCTGACCACTTGGAAGGTTTGTTAAAGCCCAAAGGGAGCTCAGATAGAATCCGGTTGCACCATCGTAATAGTATGGCGATTGTCAGTGATTTAACGGTAAGCTTTCCTTGCTGGAAAGAAAGCTTTTTCTATGTTCGCATAGACAGTGCGTCAGTGGAGGAGAGCTTCATCTCCATCTTTACGACCAGATGGGGTCGGAAAGGTATCGCGACTCAATCTCATTATTATTATTATTCTGGAGTTCCAATCTCACTCCTTTTGTTCTTTTTTTTTCTTTTTTTTTTAAAGATTCTGACTTCGTGTTTGGTGCATGTTTTGTAGCGTCTGGTCTTGTTACTCATAAACCTGACGATCTTGACTTGGTCAAGAGTTTTCTCGTTGGCGGCCCATATTATTGGGGACACTTCTCTCCGAAGAGAGTTTGTCGCACCGTTTCCTTCCATCTCTCTCGCTTTCAGGGCGAACCTGTCGAGGTCGAGTTGGGGCCGGAAACGAACACTATTTTGAGGGAGAGGTCGATATCTCCGCAAGATGAAGATGCTTTTGTTGACATAGGACAGTGGTATGATGGTTTTAAAGAAGGCCAGACCAGCGGCAACGCAGACATTGACATCTTGGATTAAATCGCTTTCTCGGTTCCTTCATCTGAGGTTGGATCATCCGAGACGCCATTTTCGAAAGCATCAAGACTCGTCAACAAGGTTTGTTCACCTTTGGTCGATTTTTGCGATTATTCTTTCGTGTGATTACCCAGAATTGTTTTTTATTTCTAGAGCTGAAGCGGCGGAAAAGGAGGCTGCTCGTCTCTGTTGGTTTTATAAGAGCTCAGGCTGTGATGGTAGAGAAGCCATTAAAGGCATAAGAGAAGAGCTTGAGAGTGAAAGAAGAACTCGGATTCTGATTCTACTAATCTATGTGTTCTTCAATTTAAAACAGAGACTTAAGAGACTAAGAGACTTAGATAGATTGAAAGACTAAGAAAGGGATAGACTTGAGGGATTTAGATATCAGAATACATGATTTTTAGTTGAAGTAGAGGGGGGTTTTCCCCCTTATTCTCTTAAACATTACAATTTGCAGCAATAGCCTTTATATAGGCAAGTTACATTCTGAAACTTAAAACCTATATCTAATGGCTACAAATCACTTAAAGGATGGATGGTTCAGATGAGAGGAGAGTGCTGGTCGTGGTCTTGCTGTTGCAAGCTGTAAAGGACAAGCTTGGACTGAAAGGAAGACTGAGATTGCTCCATTTTGAATTAAAGGCTAAGATGTGCACATGTGTGGATAAGGCTGTAAAGGTGCTTTACCTTTACCTTTCCAGCCTGTCTCTTATCCCTTAAGATGCAAGAGCATATTCCCTTTGCCCTTAGCTTTCCAATGGATAGTATATTGAACTCACATGCTCACACACTTTGCAACCCTTCTTCCCACACGCTTCATAAGTATACCATCTGCAAATGTGCCTTGTCTCTCAAGTCACATTTGCACCATCGACAATTTGCCTCCAATCTCTTCCATAACCTTTTCTCAAGACTAGATCACACCTTGGACTCTATCTTGATGTCACACAGCCTCTAGCACACTCATAAGCTCACTTGAACACTGTTGAATACTTCTTGCACAAGATGATCAAATGCTTCTCTTCTTTGTACTCTTGACCAGCCTTTCACTCTCTCATGATTATTGACTCCATTATTCTCTTCACGTTAACAGTCTCAAGGAAGAAATCAATGCTAACTCTTTTCACTCTCAAGAATGGGCTGAAAGGGAGATTTCTCGTATGAAGGAGGAGTACGAGGCCAACTCTCGCCGCGTTATGGAGCTTTCCGAGAAGCAGGTTCGTCGTGCTAGAAGAGAGGGCAAGGGAGCAATTGTTGACGAGATGGGGGCTCGCGGTGAACAGTTTGCGGTACATTATTCGAGAGTTAAAGATGCGCAAAGAGCCGATGGCGATTATTGTGAGTGCCGTGGTGTGGTTGGCGCATTACACCTTTCTCAACACGCGTACTTCTCATTTGAGAGTGAGTATGCCAAGCGAAAGGCGCGCTTGGAAAGGAAGGAGAGGAAGGGAGCCGAACCTCTGAACCTTGATGCACAAGTGTGGGCGCAGTGGGATCCTATTGTGGTTTCGCCGGACATAGTCGAAGCTGACGCGGAGTCCTGGACGAGGGGGGCGAGGTCGATCAGCCAAGTGCTGACGTGGGTTTTGGCCAGTACTCGTCGCCTGGCTTTTATAACTTTGACGATTGATGTTTTTATCTTTTATCGTAGTGTGTTTGTTTGTAATATTTTTGTCGAGACAGGCCGTTTGTGGCTTTGAATCCCTGGCGCTGGGCGGTGTGTGAAAAATAGTTCTAAGTATGAAACTTGTTTTAGGTGTAGAGGGAGAATAGGAGTTGTCGTCTCGTACCTAACTCTTTGTGTAGATCTTCGTATTCGTTTGCTTGCGTCAGAATGTTTCGATTTTCACGAGCGTTTAAATGTGGACGAAGAGACATGACTTTAGGTTCTCCATTCATGCCTTGAGACGTTAGCGACCAGTGTGCTGGGTTTAGGGGAAGACCTAGGTTTACTTTCGGTTTTAAGGCTTTGCGAGACTAGTCGGCTTTCGTTTTGCTTGTTACGATTTTAACCTGATTGCTTACCGATTTAAAGTCCGCGATATGTTCTCGGCTTATACGACTTTTCTTGTCAAAATCGAGCATCCCCGAAGGTCCTGACCAAAATTTTGGATTTCTTTTATAGCGCGCTATTTTATCCAAGTCGGATGTATAAGGACCAGTGTGTCGTATGCGTTTGTATAAGACGACAGATATGCTCAGTGGGGCTAATCGACGAGCGTTTATGATTTTATAGTCGTGGATGGACTTGTGAATATTTCTCTAAGAATTTGAGCGACATCTCGCCGATTCTTTTTGAAATATTGATGTTGATATGACGTATAAGTTTTTGCAACTTTACTGCGGAAATATAATTTTCGAGAGTTTCTGAAGTCGGAATTGTTTTTGAATAATGCCATTTTGATAAAGAAGAGATTTTGCGATATTCTAAATTTGTCTTTATTGAAATATTTCGAAAATCTCGAGTACAAAGCGAGTATATATATTTTATTTTTTTAAAATATGGGAGTATACGAATACTCGTATACGCACCCACTCCCCCCCCCAGGTTTTTAGAGAGGGGGATAGCTGAACTCGTCTTTAAGCGAGCTGCCTACGTATCCTTTTTGGGAATCAAGCCATCTCATAGTTCTGGTTGTTTGTGCGAGTGTGTCTTACTCGGCTATTGCAGATGCATAGGTCACTTCAGTTGCTGGATCGATGTCTTTTTCCGGGGTTTTCTCCTCCGGTTGGGTAGAAGCGATGAGTTCGGAAGCTTGTTGCTTCTCGACCGTTGCTGATTTTGGGTCGTTTTCCTCAGCTGGGGGAGCGGATTTTGCCCGTTTCGGTTTTACGATGGGAATAGCCATTTTCCTTACCTTATGTTCCGCTAAAAACCAGGATCGCGACTGTCTCTGGCATCCCCAAATTTTTGCAACTCCTGCAGGTGTCGGGAATTTAATGCCTAAGTGGTACGTCGACGGGACTGCCTTCATTGCGTTTATCCAAGGCGTCCCCCTGATTGCGTTGTAGATGGCCGGTCGATCGACGACTGCAAAGGTAACGATTTTGGTTACTTCTTTTGCGGCCACCGGGAGTCGGATTGATCCTAGAGTCATAGTCATTTCGCTGGAGAAACTGGTAAACGGTTTTGGGACTGGTTCGATTTCCGTTAAAACGATTCCCATTCGCGTCAATGTATCGCGGAAGATCACGTTAACGGTGCTTCCGGTATCGACGCGTACTCGAGCGACCTCTAAATCGCTTATGACTAGGTCAATGATGAGAGGATCAGCATGCATGTGGTCAATGCCGTAAGTTTCGGTTTCCTCGAAGGCGATTACTCGTCTTGGGATATCATCCGACGGTGCTGGCCAATTTGAGCCTGTCTTGGATTTTCGTTGATAGGACTTGATAGACGAGATGGTGTCGCAGTAGTATTGTGATTCGCCGATGATCATGTTGACCCTGCGGCGGTTAGCATTGCTCCCTTTCTCCTCTTGTCCTCGTCCGCGTTTCTTGCCCGTTTGGTTCCCCTGGGGCGAATTGAATTGTCTGCCTGCATGTTCCTGTCGGTTTACGGAGGATGGTCTGAATCGTGGATGAGGTCCTTTACACTGGATATACCCGAGAGTTCTCCCGGTAGTAGTTTTGCGGCCAACTTTTCACCAAGAACTTTGCAGTTTATGGTAGAATGACTGCGGGTCTGGTGGAAGTCGTAGAAAACGTTTTTTGTCGTAACTCACGTTCCTGGTCCAAGTATTTCCCGTAGTTCACCCTTGCTCCAATCCAGAGTTGATTGCGTATTTATGCGCTCCCTGAAGATCTTGTCCCTCGTGATGGACGTATTTGTCGTTACGAGGTTTTTCTTTTTCGGGTTTTGCTCAGACGCGGCGTCCTTTGCATACGCCTTCGTCGGTTTATGCTGCTCCTCCAGGATCTTAGTTTCCTCTTCGATGACAATGAAATCGGTAGCTTTGTGGAGCGCGTTCTGGATCGTACGCGGTTTTTCGAGAGTTATCCACTTTCTGAACTTCGACTTGAACCAGAGCGATTTTCTCAGCGCGTCAATGGCTTCTCTGTCACTTATTCCGCTAACCCTAGCCATGATGACTTTGAACTTTTTCATGAAGTCGCGGAGTAGTTCGTCTTTCTTCTAGGATAGACTCTAGAGGTCGGCATCAGAAGTCTCTCGGTTTATGAACATCGAATATTGTTTTAAGAATTGTGAGGCAAGCTAGCGGAAACTCCTGATCGCATTTTGCTTAAGTCGAGAGAACCATTCGAGCGCTGCTCCTTCTAGGTTTTGAACGAAGAGACGCCAGTAGCATGTGTTCTTTTCGCTTTACTTGAGCTTGGCTCGACCCAAAGTGATCTGGAAGGCCTGTAGGTGCGCTTTGGGATCGGTTGTCCCATCGTAAGTCGGCACCTTGACATTTTTGGGATCGGGCAGCTCAATATCGGTGATAGGAGCTGTAAAAGGTGTTTTCCGAGATTTTTACAGCAGTCGATCGATTTCGGGCGCAGCACTAGTGGCATTGTGAATTCCCGACTTCACTGCTTTTACTGCTGCGGCCATTTCAGTGATATAATCGCGGAGATTGCGAATATCAGTTGGGTCGCCAGCACTTTTCCGACCCCGTCGGCTTTTGCTGCGAGTAACTTGAGATTGTTCCTCGGCCATTTTCGCATGCTCTATGCAATAGAGCTCCTCCACATCTTCGGTGAGAGAAAAGGTTCGAGAGAGGAATCGGGCTGAGGACTGCAATCTTTCCTCCTCCTCGGATGAACGTCAGCGTCTTCATCCGAAAGATCGGATTGGTCGCTGGTTTTCAGATTCACCCTTTCGACACCGTCATTTTAGATCTCTTGTTCGCGAGAAGGAGATATTTCCGAGTCTTTTAGTGTCGCGTCAAGGTTGTCTTTCTCAGAGGTTTCCCCTGGTTGATTACCCTTCTCGTTTCTGGGATGATCCATAAGAGTCGCGAAATCGAGTCTTCTTCCGAGGATTCTCGTAGTTCCGCAGGGGCGGATAGCCTTGGTTCTCGCGGTTAAGGTTTCAACCGGTTTCGCGAGAGATCCGATTAGTTTATCCTGTTCGTCCGTCGTCTTTTGATAGGCGGATAGTGCCTCATGCAGCGTCATAGTGTTAGCCTTAGCGTTAACTGTTGCGGCGTTTTCTGCTCGAGCCTGAGTTTCAACGTTCACATTGACATCGGCTGGTTGTTCCTCTGTCATAGTGATTGAGTGAGCGTGATGTGGTCTGAGAGTTAGATAGATCCGTAACCCACCCCCTACTTCTAGCGCCAAACTGTGGGACCAAAATTCACACCGTCGATTTACGTGAATTAAGGAACTTAGGGAAAACCCTAATTTCTCAGAGGTCCCGGATATTTTCTAAATTACACGCCAAGCAATCAGAAAACAAGAATAACAGTAAGAACAATAAAAATAGAGAAGTAAAAGGCAAAAAGGTTTCTTATTCCGAATCTGCGTAAGAGCGGTACAACGAGGTAAAGCCTTGGCTACAAGAGCTGACAGCGAGTTCCCTAGTTCTAGAAACCTAAGACTAAAACCTTAGTTGATACGCTGCTCGATAAAAAAATGAAAAATTGCCTAAATTCCTACGTTTTTGTGTGAAGAAATTTCTGATCCTCCTAGCCTATGTCCTTGACCTTTTGCTTATATACTCCCTCTCTAGGCGGTTTAATCTTTCCTTTTCTGCCGTGATTCGAGCTTATCGAAAATCTTCCATTTATCTCGATCTTTCCATTTTTCTGCGGAAAACTACTATTTATCTTCAATCTTGACATTTATCTTTCCCTGCGAATAATAGACAAACCGTCATTGTATCTTTCGGCTGGATCCTGTCTAAAGTCGCGAGTGGGCTTTTATCGCGTTTTAAGATCTTTCAGGCCATTTTACGACTTTTGAGAAGATCGTTTCCTGATACGACGACGTTTTTAAGTAAACATCTTGAGTTAATCGTATACTTTGGCAATGTTTGGTGTTTAGTTTAACCATTGCTGTTTTATACAATTTACTCGAGGTTTTACTAAAAACATATGTTTTACGATTCTTATTAAAAATCTCGAGTTAATCGTATAGTTTGGCAATGTTCGGTGTTTCGTTTAACCGTTGCCGTTTTATATGATTTACTCGAGGTTTTACTAAAAATGGGTCTTTCACGGTTTTTGTCTTAAAACTAAAACGGTAAGGCGGATCAGACGAAACGAAAGACGTTCCGATCACGGTTCAGAGTACGATCGAGTCGAGGAGCACAGGTGGTTGAAATCAGCTCGCCCATTGGCGATCTGGACAGATCTGCTCAGCTCGCCAATGGGCGAGCTGGACAAGTGCGTGCAGCTCGCCCATGGGCGAGCTGGTCACAGGTGTGGTCAGCTCGCCCATGGGCGAGCTGGTCACATGTGTGTCCTAGCTTGCCCATTGGCGAGCTGGACGGTTGCTTGGATTTGGTCTTTTCTTGTTTTCTCGACCCTAGACCTTTGAGGATGTAAGGAGACGTGTCCGTAGGCGTTGACTCCGATCTTTAACTTGGCTAATAAAACAATCACGGGCTGTTTTATTTGATTTCCCGATGATTTCCAAGTTGACGATTGTCGAGTTTTTAGGAGTTGCTTTGTTCGGAGAATCCTTATATTTCTTCTCGATAGTTTTTCGTGTTTAAATCTTTATTTTTAACTTTTGCGGGAAGTTTTGGTTGTTGATTCAAACGTAACCGATTTTGACCCCAACAACCTACGGTGTCTCCGCGACTTTGGGAGGTTGAAGGGCGTTTTGTTTCTTCAAAGACTTCTACAGAGATTATTTTGGAAGAACTACAGCAGTGAGTTGCGTACCCGATTTGATTTGTTTCCTTTTTCTGCGAGTAACCTAGGGTTTTTCTAAAGTTTCTAGGAGAGCAAGTTATTATTTTCTGAAAAAGTCTTTTAGTTAAACCCTTACGTGTTGAGATTTCTTCGACTCATTAATGAGATGACTCTTGTTGGGTTTGATAAAATTTATTGTTGCAATTTATGTTTTGATAAAGATATCTTTTAGGTGCTCTTCCTGTGGTGAAAAGTCGCGACTAGGTTTTCAATTTTGTCGAGCTCTATGGCGTTTGCGGAAGTGTTAGCCATAGGTGTAGTTTCTGCTTGAGTTGTTTTACCAGCATTTTTGTGGGCTACGAATTTGTCTTTCATATATATCCAGACATTGCTTTGATCAAGCATTTTGTGGCTATGAGCTAGAGTAATATGTAACCCCCCCCCTGTAACACCCCCGAACCGTCCTAGGTCGGACTAACCCGGAACGTTCCGGAGATGCCACAAAATAGCTTGCCGGAACAGATCGACCAAGCATCCGAACGAATTCGGTCACTCGACCAACCCGCCCTGGGTTGCTATGTCCTCGATGACCATGGCCTAAGGCTTCACAACCCGTACCACAATCACCGAGTTGTGTCGACCTGGACTAGGTCTATATCATTTAGCACAACAACCGAATATAAAACATTCTTTTATTAATAGTAGATGGAAAGCGTTTTACATTACAATACAAAAGATATCATCAGAGTTTGCGCGCAAGGCCTAGTGCCAAAAAATAGAGTAAAATTAATTATACATTTGGAAGCTATCCCTTGAAACGCTCCTTTGCCTATGCCACTTTAATCTACACCGGTCGCCCTAACGTTCCGCGAACCCTCTAAGCTTCCCACTTACTGGTTACCTGCATGGTAGAAGAGGGCATGAGTAATCGAAATTACTCAGTGAGTTCCAAAACCAAACAACAACAACGATCCCTCCCTAGCCCATGCTCAAGCATCAAATCATAATGCAACACAACAATGCAATGCACGAACAACTGAGCAAAGCCACACAAATAAACCGTGCACACCAGAGCACGAACACACCAAGTCTCAACCCCGAGACAAAGACACCAAAACTCTCAACCTAGACTCGACGCCTAGACTCAAACAAAAGATAAAACACCACACGTTTCGGACGGCCTATCTCGTCCAGGAATCCCTTACTGGAGTTGCCCTAATCCCCTCCCCACTCCACGA
>CAKOAT010738487.1:277214-399161 GCA_932364175.1 Eruca vesicaria subsp. sativa | reverse complement strand
ATATTATATCATGAGTTGTGCTCAAAATACTATTGGACGGAACTGTGGGCATTGGCGTATTGGAGGACAATTTATGCTGTGCCAGACATGTCTGTATGGGAAGTCCCGGATCACATTAGGGAGCTGAAGATCATACCTCCGGATCCTATCAAGCGGAAGGGAAGGAAAAGAGTTAATAGACTTCCATCTGGTGGAGAACACCGTAGGAGGACACAAAACAAAAAGCGGCCTAGGCAAAATTTTGGTTTCAATTGGCTGTTATTTGGAAATGGTTCAAGCCCTTCAGAGCTTCCCACGGCCTAACCACAACTTGTTACTCTGTGTAATTTGTATTTTTTTTGGAATACTCTGGAAAACTATTTTATCTTCTTTGTAAAACTGCATTGTGTTTTCGAGTGTGACATTATTATTATGTAGATGCAAACTTGATTCGTTATGACATTTACTATTATGAAAACTCTAGTCTGACTAATAATTCAATTAATCATATTTTTCAAAACTTTCTCAAAAATTATGAAAACTCTTACTATCTCCATAATAAGCCTTATAGTTTCACTCACACTTTGTGAATGAAGAACATGTCTCAAAGGAGATTATCAGGTAATGTTTGTTTGCCAAATATTTGTGCAGTGAACAAGATAAATATCATGTTCAAGTACTAAAATCGAAAGTAAAACAAGAAAACCAAACTGAAAGCACTGGTAACACTGAATAAATTATAAATCACAGAAAGTACAACTATGAGCAAATCTCGTAAAACTAGTATCTTATGTAAAACTAAGAACAAATTCCGTGGAGGGAAATGAAATTACATTGGCGCCAAAAATTATTTTTCTCTATTTTCTTCCATTTCCCCTCTGTGTCACGTCCCATCTCTCTCTCTCTCCACTCCATCCCTCTACTTTCTTTATCGAGCCATCTCTCTCTCTCTCTCCACTCCATCCTTCATTTCTCTCGATCTCTTTCGGTTTCTCCCATTTCTCTCTGACAGTAAGAACTGAAGCATGACTCATCCCCACGAGGAGTACAGACACATGAAGGCCTTGAAGAGACACAACGACATGCTTGGTTTCGTGGCTGATGCGGAGTACGGCGTCCCGACCAAGTGCCCGTGTGGTGGATGTATCATTCCAGAGGTATCTCCGTGTAACAAGTTTCCCAATGATTTTGATACACAACCTGGAAGGAGGTACTTCACCTGCAAAAACTTTGAGGTAATTTTCATGTCGTGCAAAACTGGTAAAACTTGTATAACTAGAACTTGCAAAGCAGGTAAAACTAAGAACTAGGATAACTTGTGATAAAACTTGAATAACTAGTGATAAAACGTGAATAACTAGGATAACTAGGATAACTAGGATAACTTGTGATAAAACTTGAATAACTAGGATAACTTGTGATAAAACTTGTGATAAAACTTGTGCAGAATGATGGTCTACACTTTCGTACGCCGTGGGTGTTCGCGATTGAGGACGAGGTTACGAAGTTAGTACGCCGTGTAGAAGAGATGGCTGAGGAGATTGATCGCCTCAAGTCTCAGCTTTACCAACTCCAACATCCATGATCCCATCTTGTTGCTCTAAGTTGTTGTTGTTCTAAGTTGTTGTTGTTGTTGTTCTATGTCGTATGATGGTACTTTGATCCATGTTGCTACTTTCCTTCTCTATGTTTGTGTCTTATGACTTAAACTATCTATCTAATGTTTGTGTTTTGTGGTTTACTTCTCTATGTGTGTGTCTTGTGACATTATACGAAAATAACAAGTTTGCAACATCAAACCAAAATCAAGAAAATGATTAGCTAAAAGTCGAAAATGATTAGCATGTGTCACATACCAAATCTATATCATGATTCAGGACGTGAAAATGATTAACGAAAATAACAAGTTCAAAGTACCATCAAATCAAAATAACAAGTTCAAAGTACCAAACACAAAATAAGTTCAAAGCACAAGACATTGTGCTCTTAAGATCAAGTCACAACCAACATAGACGCGTCCCCAACTAGAACACATGATCTTCCTAGTTCACCCGGGAGGAAGAAGCAATGTCACCTGCAGATTTAAGACACTCCTTACTTGGAGCACATACACACATCAATGGCCAAGTGTTCCCATCTCCAACCACATTGAAGACAAAACTGTCTCCAATGTGGCATTTGTTTTCAGCACAGAACTTTCTCCACCCTTTGATGTAGTAGAAGCCGCCTGATTCGCTAAATCGCATTGACACATTCCACGCCTTTCCCTCTATGTTCACTAGTTTCGCCTTCTTGCATTCTTTGTTCAGAGCATTACAACCAGTAGCCCCCACAGGGAGATCCTACAACAAAAGAACATAAACATATGTGTCAGAACATAAAGAACATATGTGTCAAAACATAAAGAACATAAAGATGTGTAAGTACACAAAAGAACACTCGTTTCACTCACAAGTTTGTCTTCACAGATATTAGAATCCGTGACCTCAGCCTTAAAACAGTAGTCCCACGAGTAAGAAAACCTTGCCCCTGTTCCTGCTGAAACATAAGAAACAAACAACAACTTCAAAAAACTTCATAAGTAACCTATGCTAGTACGGTGACTTTGAATCACACTTAGTATTGTTCTCGTGGTCATGGGCTTCTTCCATTGAGTTGGGATATGTGTACTGGATGTCACAGCAGCTCGGACCAAAGGGAGTGACGTGAAAGACCATGGAACCTTCGAGTTTGAAGATGACAATGTCTCCTATTCGAAGGTCATGTGCCTCAGCGAACTCCTTCCAACCTCGGGTGAGTCGCCTCTCTTCTTGTATCACTTGCCATGTTTGATCCGTAGCGTCGGATGTTAGTGTCCATGTGTTCCCATTCGTCTTCCCTTGGATGTGCTTGGAGAAAAATACAAAGGGTATTGTCTGCAATCAAGATTTGAGGTAAGTTACACAAACAAGGAAGAAATCAGGTTCTTGCAATCAAGAAAAGGCAGTAGAGAGAGTGNCCATGTTTGATCCGTAGCGTCGGATGTTAGTGTCCATGTGTTCCCATTCGTCTTCCCTTGGATGTGCTTGGAGAAAAATACAAAGGGTATTGTCTGCAATCAAGATTTGAGGTAAGTTACACAAACAAGGAAGAAATCAGGTTCTTGCAATCAAGAAAAGGCAGTAGAGAGAGTGTGTTTACCAAGTAAGTCTGGAATCCAGGAAGCAAAGGTTGGAAGAAATGAGGTTCTTGCGGTTGCGCCATCTGAAAACAAGCAAACAAAAGTTAGACAAATCAACAAAGTTAGACAAGTCATTTTGCATGTCAAGGAACTTGCTAAAGTCACAGACCATATCTATATCATTTTTAGTTTTATTTGACCATTTGCTATAACCGAAAACTAGCAAATCAACTCAATCAAGCATCATGAACTCCCATCGACTGAGCTAGCATAAAATTCTCAATCAAGCATCATGAACTCGATATAACCAAAACTAGCGTCATGAACTCGATCAACAGAGCTAATTCATTAACTCAATCAATCAAATACGCTAAGCAAAGCCGTCACTTGATCGATGGACCGAATCTAAAAAACCCTAAGCAACTTAATTAACCATTTGGTGGTGTCGCCATCTAAAAAACCCTAAGCAACCCTAAACAAAGCCGACGTTTTCTCCAACCCTAAAGAAATGAACCGACGTTTTGTAGTTTCTCCATCCGAGGAAACTCGATCGATGGAGAAACAGAACCGACTAGGAAGACATACCTTCGGTTGTGTCGCTATCGGTGGGATTGGCCGTCGCTGGTCTCCTCTTCGGTGGGATTGGCCGTCGCTGGTGGTCTCCCTCGGTTGTGTCGCCGAAGTGTCGAGAGAAAGGGTCTTCACAAAGAAAGAAAGAAAATGGGAGAATCGGGTGACTCGGTCGGGTGGGTGGGTCTTGTTTGGGACCGTCTGGTTTCGGGATTTAAGAAAGGGAATTGGTACAATTTGGTTTTTGGACGGTTAGGTTTTAATTTCGGGTTGAAATTAGGGATTGGTTTGTGGTTCAACTCAATTCGGTTATTCCTTCGGTTAAGGTAGGTACAACCGATAAATACTTCAAATTTTCTAGGGTTAAATGTAATTTCCGGCTTTTTATTTAACTCCCCATTTTTCCCCATTTTTGTTTTGTTTTCATGTCTAATGAGATTAGAGAGATATCAATGTGGGTATAGGAGATGTTGTCCCGTCCTGAAAACGACAGCGTACGGAGAGGGATGCTTTTGCTGCACGACGAAGCCATAAGCAATGAAAGGGTCAAGTGTGACTTTCACTACAGTTTCGATTGGAGACCCATTTGCTTGAGAAAGGCCTAATCTCAATTGTGGGGGAGCCCTAATTCGATCTCGAACGACGATGGAGGAAGATGACAAACAATCGCACGAGGGGGAGAAAGAAGCAATTGAGAGAGAGGATGCCGAGACGGAATCGCCGCCTCAGAACACCGGTGGATGGGGATGGGGATGGGGATTTTCTGGCTTCTCCGACCTTCAAAAAGCTGCCCAAGATCTATCTCGCAATGTAAGAGAAATCGACTAATCTGATGGGATTACAATTCCATACAAGTTGTGTATTTAATTTCAGAGTGGTTTTATTCTCTCATGTAGGCTGCAGCAGTGGCAGCGCAAAGCATTGCGGATATGCAGGAAGGCGATATTGACTCAGAGTCTTCTGCCAAGGAAACTGATACGGAGCAGGATTGTGATGATGATGATGATGAGAGTCACAAGTTAAAGAAGTTAGCTCTAGCTAAGTTGGAGGATGCAAGTGAAGAGTCACTTCTTAGCCAGGCAAGTTTTTCTTCTCTTATGCATAACCCACTCTCCATATTTTATGGTGTTGTGTATCTAATACAGCTCAACCCATTATTCCTTATTTGCTAACGGTCTTATCTTTTCCAGGGTTTGAAGGTCTTTGATGATTCAGTTGAGAGTTTCACTTCTGGAGCTTGGCTCGCACTAGGAAATGCATTAAAGGGAGGCACTAGCTTGGTGCAAAAGTATGTTACTTTCTATTTTCTCTTTGTTCCGTATTTTTTCTGTGAATGGAAATGGAAATAAGCTTTAGTTCCACTGTTGTAACTTCAAAGGATTTATCAATGCTCCTTAAGAAATGTGTGAATCGAATATTATTTACTTCACTTTCGGAGGCCCTGAGCATTAATTTTTGGCTGAATTAAGAACACCATGAAAATACTCAATTTATATTATTTCATGGATTCTTATTCTGGTAAATTTTCTTGCTCCTTTGGTTCTCCATCGCCAATAAAAACGCTGAGTACGCTATGTGTCATTTCCTGAAGATAAGAATTCATTTTTTTTGCTGGCAACTGGTTAGACTGTGGTAGCGGTAGCTGAACGAACCCAGAGGTCTTGTGTTTCTTTAATAGGGACTTCTTTTCCTTAGGAAAATATAGTTCAAGTTATTGATGCCGCATTGTTTCTTTTGTAGGCTTGAAAACAGTGTCCAGCAAGGTACTTCGCCTAGGGAAGCTGGATCTGATGCACCCTCTCTACTGGAGGTTTGTCGTCTTCTGTATTTCTTTAGCTTAACGTTTCGTTTATCCCTCCTACTTCTGATCTACAGACGGGAAAAGCATTAACTGCCAAAGGAATGCAAGTTCTTGAGTTTGTGGGCAAGGAGACTATGGATTTGTTGATTACAGAGACTGGTCTTGGAGTCGACAAGAATGGGGAAGGCTTTAAGGATCAGACTATTGAGGAAGTGACATTTGATCGATGCTTTTACATTTATGGTGGCCCGGAGCAGCTAGAAGTGAGATTCTTTTTCAACAAAAAATCACCTGTCAAATTTTGTTTTTTGGATCATTTATATTGGTTTTCCCATTTTCTCGATATGTGGTGATTCCAGGAATTGGAAGCGTTGTCCAGCCACTATACTCTGTTGTTCAACAGGAGAAAGGGGAAACTGTCTCAAGCTGAGAAAACTATGTATGACGGGAAGCTCAAACAGATCCAGCAGCTGTTTAGCTTCGCTGCTGAAATGAATGGAAATAATGCAGAGTCTGATAAAGGGAAGCAAATAGATACCAACACTGAAGGCAGTGATGATGACATGAAGAATTTACATAACTCGAGCGTCAGCAAAGCTGCTGATATGGCTGCTGGGTAATCATGAGTATTCCCTTATGTGTCAGTATATTTGACTTTGATCTGTTTTTTTTTTTTTTTAATTTTCTCGTCACTTTTGGTGTTTTTAGGTTCACAAACGCTTTAACTGGAATAAGCATAAACGATATGATCCAGCGGACTGGTGGCAGGCTTGAATCTCTTCATTCAGAAGGAGTTCATGTGCGAAGAGTGTTACCTTTTAAACTCTGTTATTATATTGAGTTTGTACCACCAGTATGCAACTAATATGAACTTTTTGTTCCTCAGAGACTTTCAGAGATGTGCTGTTTCGCAGTCACTCATCTGCTTATTCTCGGTAAGTCCATGATATCTCATGCAACAAAGTTCAGGATGAAGACACCAACGCTTTGAAAATCGAGTGGCCAGAGGATCTTACTGAAAAAGCTAAGCTGATTAGAGGCAAAGCAGAATCGATGGCTGGATATGTTGAAGCAGTTTCCAACAGTTTCATAACAGGTTCGTCTATAATTGCTCAACTTAGTTGGGCTTATAACTGCTATCGCATTTCTTACTGTGGATACTGGGTTGCCAGAATCATCTTATGTAATGGAGTGAGTATCTCAATTGTCATATTAGAAGGTACAAGGAACATTTCTTGTACGATGAAGTGAAATTCTTAGAATTTACCCGTTCAGCCAGAAAGAAAAACAATGGACTTGAGAACACCCAGATTGTGAAGGGGTACTCAGCATAAATGTACTTTGGTAACGTGTATTTCACGTAAATGGTGGCTTGATCCCATTTCAATACCTTGAGAAAAGTTTAGCTTACACACTTTCATTCAGTTTAGTTTGGGATTATCTCTTGCATCCTGTGATTAAGACAGAAAAAGGGTATGTTTGTGAAACCCGACAGAACTAAAATACCCTTTTCCACGTTGCAGGTATATCAGATGTATCCGAAACTTACACAGCTGCGATCAAAGGAGCTTCTGCTAATGATTCCAAAGTCGATCTTTTGAAAACATCAACCATGGAGGAAAAGGCAAGCACTTTCAACGATTGTCTTCGCTCTGACCAGACGACAGCTATCACGAAGATACAGGAAGGACTTCAGTACCTATCCTATGTCGTGATATCTACCTCAATGCCCTCTGCTTAATATAATAAGAGTCAGATTGGTTTCATTTGTGGTTTTTCTTCTTTTTTTTTTGTAGATATTATCTGTTTCGCTAGTTGCTCTTATGGTCAGTTTGCTTCAACTTTAGTTCTGCTTCTCTGTTGTTTGGATCTTAAAAAGTTTTATAAAATCTGGAAACCAAATATTAAAAAGAAGGGTAGATAGATTACTTATTTTATTGTTGAGTGTTGCTTCCGAAGTTTTGTTGCTTGGACGTTCATTTAATTGTGGTATTAAACTATAAACATTGCTTTCAGTATTTGTTAACTTATGTATTTGCGTAGACGTTTGAAAATATAACTCTATCTTTCGTCGGTGTGAAGGCACTGAAGGGCATGTGGTAAGCTAGGGGTAAAGTAAGAAGTGGAATTAGAAGAAGATAAATGCAAATAAAGGAATAAAAGTGTGTGGTATGTTTGATAAATGGTGAATAATAGGGCAGTGCTCATTCTATACAAAGGATAATATGGCTGGCTGGCTCTTGGGGTCTGGAGAAATCTGTCGAGAATAATCCCTATAGCAAAACACTTTCCTTGTATAGATATATGAAATGACAGGTCAGCGTTTTTTTTTAATCTGATATTTGGCATCCTTTGGGGGAGCTGCATAATAGAGTAAATAGGAGAGGTGGAAACATAACAATTGGAAAGTCCTAGACATGTCAGAGTTGCTGAGTTGTAGTCAGGACAGAATGGAGATTCAGAAGATGTCTTGTGATATACTTTAATGTATCATTTTGCATAATTGTTCCACAATCAAGCTCATCCGGAACCCACCCAAAAGTTATCTTGTAAGTGAAGGGACTGATAGAATTTTATATGTTACTAATTGTTTGGCATGATTACCAATGTGGGACATGTATCAGTACCGCCTCTTTTAAATAGTGACTTCCCCGATGCTGAATGGATAATCGCTAATATCTCCAGGTGTCCCCCATTATACTCTTCTCCCTTTCTCGCATCACCACATGTTGACGTCGTGCGTCACTAGGTCCAAAGAACGAGATGCGCTGATACCATCATAGTGTTCCAGACAATAACATAATTAATTGAGATCTCATTATTATATGGACCACTAGTACTCTTGAAGTTTGGCGTCCCAAACCCCATTATTTGGAACATTAGGTTCAATCGGCCCACTAGGCTCGACCGTTTCATCCATGTTTAGAGTTCCCTCAACCACAAATTCATTAGCACCTTTCCTTAGTTACCGAGGGTTCTTATCTTTGGAACCTATTGTTCTACCACGTTTCAAACGTGCTTTGTACTCTGTAGCAACTTGACTGTATCCTTCTTGGACATCAATAAGAATTGGTGCTTCACATCTGGTATATATGACTTTGTTACTCTATTCGGGTCAGCAAAATAATCTGGCAATTGATTAGTTAGCTTTTGTAAGTGTATTATCTTTTGGACTCCTAAATCACACTCTTGAGTCTAAGGATCTTGCCAGGACAAAGATGGTTGAGACCATGAAATTTCTTTTACTTTTACCAGCTTATTATTATCTCCTCCTAGTGTTGGATAATTGGATTCATCAAAATGACAATCTGCATACTTAGTCTTAAACAAATCACTCGTGGTTGGCTCAAGGTATTTAATTATGGTGGGATATTCATATCCAACATATATCCCCATCCTCCTTTGAGGTCCCTTCTTAGTTCTTTGTGGTAGAGCTATTGGTACATCGGTGGTACAGCCAAATGTCCTAAGATGGGATGTATTTGACTCGTGACCCATTAGCAATTGGGACGGGAAATATCTATGCTCACTAGATGGCCTGATGCGAATTAATTCTGCTGCATGTAAAATTGCATGTCTCATAGTATCATGTAGACATTATTCAATTTCGAACTATGTTGTCAGTCATTTTTGCTGATTACATCAGTGTCTAAGAGTGTGATTATGTCGTCTTGCATTCCTCTCGTGCCAAATGTAATAAGTTGTGATCTGAACCACTAGCCTCAACAGTATGAAAGGTAAGAAACCAAAATGAAAAAAAAGTCGTTACAATGTGTCATTCCAGTCCGAGTCAGGTTCTGCTCCGTAAAGATTACCTACACCACTTCTATCAAGAGAGTATACTAACAATCAAAAAAAGAGGTGGTCTCTTGTTTCTTCTCGTTCTCCACATACACGAGTGTCTCCAATTCCTCATTCCATCTCTTTTTGATAATTTGAGTCTTATTGCCATCCATGTTATCAAAGTAAACCTAGGTACTTGCGAAAACTAAATAAAATTACTTCATCGATGATTTTTCTTATGAGGTCATCTGATCTCAAGTGTGTTATGAATAAAACCAACGGGTTAAGTGGATCATGATTACTCTTTCACATCATGAGATCTTCACCATTATCAAGACGATACCTGTCCCACATCGAAAACCACATCAGACAATTAATAACATATAATTTCATATTGGTCCTCCTCTTACAAGCTAGCTTTTGAGTGGATTCTACTTATAGGTTTTAGATGGACTTGATTGTCGGAAATTTATGCTAAAAAATATATATCGGTCGATATTGCCGACAATAAGATCAATTTAGCGACTGCTATTAGATCTGTCTAAGAATCGAAGTTCTTATATATCTTGCAAGCAACTTACTAAAACATATGTAGCATTATAATCATGATTATCTGAATAACAACCTTGAATCTAACTACTTTCTTTTATTATTTTAAAACCAAAACTTATTCTCTTGAGCAACTTATCATTGCTCACAACTGCAATTTACTATTTTAAACTAATCAACCTAGCATAATCACTTAGGACTACATCTTTTGTGTTCCTCAGTTACATGTGGATTCGATCCCTAAGTACTACAACTGAACATCTTATTTGAGAGAGTAATTCACTTCTTAGGGTTAAACATTTGAGTGATATCAAAATCACCGTTGCCGGGGAACTTTGATAGCCATTAAATTCAATCTGATTAGGTCTAGGTTATTTTTCTTTTATTGTTTTTTCAGGTACATGCCCAGCAGTACTAGAAGCAACAAGAACAAACAACTTGTGTACTCAGAAGACCCTCACAGCTTGGAACGTAGCATCCACAAAGACCTACGCTCCGCATCGATCGGCATCAACACTTCTTTGTCGACCGATACTTGCCTACCACAGTCGACCGAGACACCTTCTTCGTCGACCGATACTCTCACCGCCACATCGATCGACATCAGCAACCATTCGTCGACCGATACTCTTCATCCGAGATCGATCGATATACCTCACCTTACATTGATCGATACTAACCGGCGAGACATGGTAGCGCCTATTATTCTCACAACCGATGAGAATGGAGACCTGCGTGATCAAGATGGTCACATGCGTAATGCAGCAGGTCAGAAGCTGAACGCTCAGAAGGAGATCATACCTGAGCACGAAACTGCACCTACAAACATCATTCAACCTGTAGAAGAGGCAAACCAAGCTAGAACTTTGGCTAACTACAACCGTCCACATCAGTTCTATTCCAACCGGTCAGCCATCCGCCCTCCTGCTATTTAGAGAGGAGATTTCGAGCTTAATCCGCAGTACTACACACTTGTATGACAAATACCCTTATGTGGGTTGTCCCATGAGCATCCTATGGACCATCTGGAGAGGTTCGAGGATCTCATAACCATTATAAAAGCCAATGGAGTCCCTCAAGACTATCTTCTCTGCAAGCTTTTCAAATACTCTCTATCTGGAGAAGCTTTGCAGTGGCTGAGGCAACTACCACCAGGTTCTCTCACAACCAGGAGCGACATTAAAAACGCATTCCTGCGTAACTTCTTTGATGAGTCACGCGCTGAAGAGTGGAGAAGAAAGATTGCTACATTCACTCAGAATCCTGAAGAGTCATTCAAAGACGCATGGAACAGATTCAAGTCATACCAACGAGATTGTCCACACCACGGATTCAACAAAGTGAAACTGCTTTTCACTTTCTATAGAGGCATCACCTTGGACTATCAAAGAGCTCTTGATACAGCTAGTGATGGCAACTTCAACACCAGGAATCCACAAGAGGCTGTGAAGTTAATTGATAACTTAGCCTCCAGCAACAGCAGAAAGAACTTCATGAAGAAAAAAGCTACATCATTCCTTGGGAAGGAATACATCAATGAAGTGCGAGCACAGTTGGATACCGTTCAGAAGTTACTAAACAAGCAGATCTGTTCAGTGGAGGATGCAGACACTGTAGGTGAAGATTATATAGAAGAAGATGTGAACTGGGTCAGTGGAGCTGGTTTTCAGAGATTTGGTAACCAAGGAGGATCAGAAACTTCATAGGCCAGAGAAGCAACTTCAACCAGAGTTCACAGAAGCCTAACACCTTCAGCAGCAGCAGCCCCAACAACAACAAGAGCTATGGGAATTCATTCTACTCAAACCCAAACCCACCCACCCAAGATAGTAAACTGGAGGAGATGCTAGACAAGGTTCTTGAGAGTCAGCAGAAACTCCAGACAGACTTCAATGGAAAGATTGAATCTGTCTACAACACCCTCACCACAAAGCTAGATGCTTTAAACACCCAAGTGAAGAAGTTAGAGACTCAGGTGTTTCAGACAGGAGAAGCCGTAAAGAAGCAGGAGTTTGCCAACAACCATAACATCAATGCCATTCTGGATGATGATTTTTGGCAAGAAGTAGCAGAAGAAATTCAAAGATCTGATGATGAGAGAGACTTCATCCGCGACTACTATCGATTGATTTCATCCCGTGAATATCGACCGATACGATCCCATGTACATCGATCGATAGCCTTTGATGAGTGTCGATCGATGGAATTAGACGAGTACCCTCACGAGTGCAGTGCCGTCAAGACCATGCCTCACAAAGCCTTCGCAGCACGAAACCCACATCCGCACGTCCCTGTCAAAATCGATCCGCATGACATCGATCGACATGATGACCCTCCCATCGATCGACAGGAAGACCATGATATAGACTGACGCACTACAGTCAGTGTCGCCCGATACACAGTACCGCAACGCCGAGTGCAGCTTCCCAAAATAGATAGTGCACATATTGACGCATTCCGGGAGCCGTATTACACTACCAGAAGCCCTAAAGAAGCCATCATGGAGAGACCCACATATATCTTTGAGTCCATGGAGATAGAAAAGGAAACTCATGGAAGAGTGCTCAGAAAAAGGAAAGAGAAGATACCCAAGCCTTATAAAAGGGAATCTAATGAGAAAGAATTGTCAAGCTTCAGAAAGAGAGTTCTAAAGATACCTAGAGAGAAACCCTTTGAAGAAGCCTACTTTTCACGCAGATTGTGGATGTTTTTCAGAGAGACCAGAGAGACAGAAGAAGACATCAAGAGAATGTTTCACCAAGTCAGAGACAGTCTAAAGAAGAAGATCACACTGGAGAAGAAGAACGATCCAGGGAAGTTCACAATACCATCTTCCATCAGAGGTGTTGAGTTCCCTCGTGTCCTATGTGATACAGGATCTGGAGTTAGCATCCTACCCAAGCTTATGGCAGACCAGCTAGGTATGAAGATAGAGCCTACTGAAGAATCTTTCATCTTTGTGGATTGTTCTCAGCAGAACTCTGGAGGAATAGTTAGAAACCTTGAGGTACAGATTGGAGATGCCCTAATTCCTACAGACTTCCATGTCCTGGCCAACAAGCTCAACTTCAAGACTTCTCTACTACTTGGAAGAGCCTTCTTAGCCACAGTTGGAGCCCAACACTCGTAGCAACTTGTTTTTGTGCCCACGAGTATGATTCTATGGCGGAGTACGAAACCGATTCATCAGTATCGACCGATGGCAACACTCTACCATCGACCGATACTAGTCAACCCGAGTCGACCGATGGCTACACATGGTCATCGATCGATAAGGTATTCCAGAAGATTGAGGAAGAGTTTCCAGACGGCGATTTTAGAGTAGATGATTGGCATAATGATCATTACATGCCAGAGCTAGCTAGAATCACTACTCAGGAGGAGTATGATGAAGATTATGAAGAGGAACAAGCCACAGAGTTTTGATTTCTTCGAGAAGATGAAGTACAACTTCCTCTCCCATCCTTCATCTTCGGAGCTTCGACCGATAGAGACCTTCGTCCATCGACCGATATGCCTCAACCCAGATCGCTCAAACGACGTTTCGAATCAACGAGCGACGAAATCTATTGTGCATCAGTCTATATCCCACATGAGCCAAACGACGGAGATTACTCGATTGGAAGTTGGGCAAACATTTATCATGAGAGTTTTGCAGTAGATACAGCACTACTACCATCCGCGATCAAGCCAGAAGCACGCGTATCGACCGACACGGAGCACATACCATCGACCGACATGTTCCTCAATAAATCGACCGATGCACCTGCTCTACCATCGATCGATACCACATATACACCATCCGAGGTACAAAAACATAAAATCAATTTTACATTACTAACTCTGGATGAATTTGGTATTTTCAGGGATCCTAATTACCATGCACGAGCACTAGATGGAAGAATCATTCCAATCTCCAAAGAAGACGTTGCAGACATCCTTCAGCTGGCCAATGGACCAGTCAATCCCTACACACAGCCACCCATCCACCAGCACGATCAGCACCAACCACAACCACTTCATGAGCAAGATGGTGCAGAAAACCTTCATTCGAACTCGGAAAATCCAGAAATTCAACGCCTATCGATTGATACCTGGAAACGAGCATCGACCGATATACATCGCGAGTTTGGGAAAAGAGCTTTCAAACACGGAGTTCGTCGTTTCTTCTGGGAGAAGAAGGACGGATATGGTGTCTACAGAGATGAGAGTGGTTATGCAAGAAGCATCGCTGGTGACATCATCCATGTTTACAAAGAAGATATTGAGAAGCTGCTGAATAGAGCCACACTGTTTGGACGCTCTTGTATCTATTTACCAGAGCTTGCTGAACATTTTACTAAAGGAGTTCCAGTTTGCAAGCTCTACACACAAGCAGAGGTTATACACATGCTGAATGAAAGAACCGGTGAACATAACTGGGAAATAGCAGGATTATAATCAGAACATGAGAAGGCCATGGCATCACTTCAAGGAGAACTACTATGGAATATGTCTGGAAATGACTTCGCTCGCAAAGAAAGAAAAGCCCTGCAAGAAGAGGTGAATACACTTCGCAAAGAACTTGAATCTCAGAGACGGCCATCGACCGATACAGACCCATCAGCATCGATCGACACGACCTTCGACAAACCTATCGAGAGTCACTTACAGAAGATATCGATCGATGATATACCCAGCACATCGATCGATACTCGCGCACCAGAATACTGTACCAGAGAAGAACTTGAAGAAATCACAACAGAGATCTACAGATCTATTGAAGCCTATGAAGACGGAGCACACAGATCACTCGACAAATTTTGGTTCCCGGTACAGAGTGACGTTCAGGGATTGAAATGCACAATAGAGGACATTCAGATGGATATCGACAGCATCAAGAACCAGCTCGCAAGCCAACCTGCACAATCTGCATCGATCGATGAGCCTCCAAACCCATCGACATATGGACATCCATCCACATCGCCCGATAGACCTACACCAAGATCGGTCGATACTAACCCTTCCTCTGTGCACCACACCCAAAACCTCAACACCATGCCGATGAGTATTGATCTAGAGAACGCCTCCAGAAACACTGGACGGCATGAGTGCAGTTTATCAAGCATGTAGGAGTGGCTACAGAGAATCCACTATGAGGTCCAAGGTTTGCAAGCTAGTATGACCAGAAGAGAGAAAGCCACAAGAAGCTTTTTAACTTCATGGTTTGAAGAATCACAAGACAAGGAGGATACTTGTTTCCCAACAAGTACCTGCAACCCACCTCACTAGCCACCATACCTCCATAGTCAAGCTAAATGACTTTAACTAAGCGTTGAGTGGGAGGCAACCAACTGTTAGGTATTTTCTTACTTAGTTTTATTTTATTCTTACTTATTACTTTCGTTTTAATTTGTTTTTAGGAACATAGCTACACGATCACTACCTCTATCGACCGATGAGACCATGTCTACATCGCCCGACATAACCCTATCCATGACGATCGATGGAAGTGACTCACCATCGATCGATGGAAGTGACTCACCATAGTTTTATTTTATTCTTACTTATTACTTTCGTTTTAATTTGTTTTTAGGAACATAGCTACACGATCACTACCTCTATCGACCGATGAGACCCTGTCTACATCGCCCGACATAACCCTATCCATGACGATCGATGGAAGTGACTCACCATCGATCGATACGAACATCGGTCAGGTATATCGTTCACAATTTCGATATCAGTTATACATTTATTATTTCTTATGCTCTAAATCCGACTAGTTATACACTGAGGACAGTGTATGATTTAACTCTGGGGGGAGTGAAATTACTGACGCTACTTTACCTTTTTGATCTCTTTAAAAAAATTTCAAAAATTGATTTTAATGAGTCAAGAAAGGGACAAAAAAAATTCAAAAATTTTGCTTTTTATCTTACTACTCTTTAGCATCATTCTTAGAATTGTTGATTGCAGAAAGTACTATAGATGCTAAAGTGGATAACCGATCATCCTATGACAACACTTTTCATGATTGTTTGGAAGAACCAAAGCTGATTTCCAACCTAACCTGACATTTATTGCTTGTCTTGGGGCTTGGTATACAAGGGATCAGAATCCTCATGCAAGTCTGGAAGGTAAAAGTCTCAAAAATTTTGGTTTCTTTCTCTCTTTCTGTTGGCATCCCATAAGAGAAAATAAAAGATTATTGATTTCCTGAGAGGCAGAGGGAGAGGTACATTACCCATGACCCCACTATTCTAAATCAAAGGAAGGATCACACATTATGGAAACAAGATAGAGGTAAATTACCTATGACCCCACTATTCTCCTACACTTTGTCAAAAAAAAAGACTAAAAAAGTAGAGAGATCAATAAGATGAACATTAGTTTTTCATTGGGATTGATATAAAAGAAAAAAAAATTGGGATTCAGAGAATGGAGATAAAGAGAGAAAATGAACCAGAATGAGAATGCCTGAAACTTGCTTGAGTTGAATCCAAGTGTTCTTTGATTGATACTCCCAAGGTAAAGCCTACACCTTTATTTTATGTATAAATGAAATCAGTAAAGGGGATAAACAGACAGGATTGTTTAAGTTGATTGGCTAGATGAATTTGGTTGCTAAGCTAGGATATGGTATAATGTACTTCTGTAGTTAGTAATATGAGATGGCTTGCAACAAAGTAGAGGTGGTGATTTTAAAGTTAAGATTTTAATGAGTCCCTACTGTTTTTAAACTTCTTCCAAAAAAACTAATGGTTTGCTTGAGGAAAAGCAAAAGGTTAAGTCTGGGAGAGTTGAAATACCATGATTTTGACTCGCTTTTAGCCATGATATTGAAATGTTTTTATAAGTTTTATATATGTTTTGGAGTCTATTAGGTATGTTTTCAGGTTCAGGAGCATTTTAGAGTAAAGTGATGATTTAGGTGCCCTTATGGAGCTTAAAGGAGAGTTTTCCGAGATGGCTATGAAGATCAGACAACAACGATACATATCGATCGATACACACCCTGTGTAATCGATCGATGACGCTTCTATTGAAGATGAAGTCGAGATACTCCATCGATCAATGTACGCCATGTACCATCGATCAATATAAAGCGTGGAGAACAAGTCCGACTTGGCCGACTTGAAGCCCAAGTTTTCCCAATATGACAAGATTTCTCCTGGCGAGTTTTTAACCTAATGGAACTCATATTTATAGTTTTGCCTATGTGTTTTGGCAAAGTGTGCTTTTCATGTTTTGAATACCTTTTGTTACTTCTTAAGATTTGCTTGTTTTTAATTTAAGTATTCTTTTCATCTTTAATTCTCAAAGGTTATAGAATTCTAGATTTAGAAGAAACACACAAAGAGATTTGTTGTTCCAAGAACCAAAAGTTCAATCTTCTATTCTTATGAATTTCTATTATTACCTTGCTGTTATGAATCTCTTAGCTATGTCTGAGTAGATTCCTTTGTTAGATTTAGGGTTCAAATAGTTATGAGGGATTAGCCCCAACTATGGAATGTTGAGTTGTGATATTCATTATCCAAATGAACCCTAATGCTTACTCTAGAGTAGCTACCTAGAGTATGATCATGAATGTGATTTAACTTGTTAATCATTGTCCTGAAATCATTTGGCATAAGCTTAGATTCTCTAGGGATGTGCGAGAGCTGGTCTATGATCTTGGTGAACACAGTTTCGGTTTGATCTTATGTTATATTAATTGATACTCTTATAGAGTTATTGATCGACGGCAACCCATATCGTCCGATATCGCTGTCAAAACATCGGTCGATATTGCCAGCAATAAGATCAATGGATAAGTCTATTTAGCGACTGCTATTAGATCTGTCTAAGAATCGAAGTTCTTATATATTTTGCAAGCAACTTACTAAAACATCTGTAGCATTATAATCTTGATTATCTGAATAGTAACCTTGAATCTAACTACTTTCTTTTATTGTTTTAAAACCAAAACCTATTCTCTTGAGAAACTTATCATCGCTCACAACTGCAATTTACTATTTAAACTAATCAACCTAGTATAATCACTTAGGATTACATCTTTTGTGTTCCTCAGTTCCCTGTGGATTCGATCCCTAAGTACTACACCTGAACCTCTAATTTGAGAGAGTAATTCACTTCTTAGGGTTAAACATTTGAGTGATATCAATAATCTTGCATCATACCTTCCCTATAAAACTCATTATTTCATCGACATCAACTTCACACCCATCAAAGAAGACTCTAAAGAACTTCATCAGGAAAAAACAATGGCTCCACCAACAACTTTTCTGTCTTAAAAACGTTTGATGACCTCGAAAGAGATTTGTAACAACGAAATTTTGGTTAAGCTGATTCATTGATGGGAAGCCCGCAACCTCCAAAAAGAAACCTACTCATAGGAGTTGATATTCTCTTCATAGAATCAAAGTTATTTCCCCAAATCAAATTATTTTAATCCATAATTTTCCTGGGTTTCAAATTACTTTTATGACCCAATTGATTTTAAATATTCAAATTATATAATCCTAACATTATATAAAAATATATTAAATGTTCTGTATAATATTTTTAATTAAATAAATTTAATTTACTAATAGTAATGTTATGTTTAAGTATGGTTTTTAAAAAGCTTTCAAATATTGTTTAAAGAACATAATCGGTGATGAGTTTAATTTCTTAAATTAGATTATTATTTAGAACTTTGGTTTTTAAAAATATAGTGAGTTATAAATATCAATAATAGAGTTGGTGAATATAAGAATGAAGACAAAAATATAAATATTTAATTTTCAAGTAATAAATTCATCCTTTTATTCAGTTATCAATATATAATATCTTAGATTGTTTTTTTTAAATTATACATAAATTATATAAAAATTAATCTTTCAAACTTAAATTCTTATATTATATATATATATAATGTTGTTAAATACAAATATTTTAAGCAATTTGTTTTTAAAAATAAAAACAATAAATGAATATTTACATATAATGATTAAGATGTATATTATACTAGGATAAGTTATGCGCCTTGCGCATGCTACATTTATATAAAAAATATTTTAAAAATATTATATGGAAAAAATCTGTATTCTTGATTGAATTAATATTTTAGTCTTTAAACAATTTCTTAATTTTTTTGTGTTAATTATATAATTTGTTTACTGATGAGTTGATCTCATTTTTAAAAATGTTTTAGGTTAAGATATCACTTACCGCAAAGAACCTAACGCTTAAGTAAAAAAAATATTGGGTTTATTTAGTTACAATGAAACTATGTCAATTCGATTTTATATCATGATTTAGCAATTTAAAAATTAATTATGGTTATGAGAAGTTTAAGTTCACGTGTCAATCCTATCTATCTTCAATATTTTTTCTCTTTTTGTGTCTTTTTTCATTTTGGTTATTGCTCAATATAAATATTGATTTTGAAGTTTATTCTCATTTCGTTTGTTTGTTTTGGCATAAGATTAGATAATGCTTAAGATTTAAAATAATTAAAGAGATACATACTTAGGTTAAGATCTGCACTTTTACAGAATAAGTATTTATACTTATTATTTATTTTATGTTTTTCTGCATATTATGAAATAATAAAATAAAAAGTATATATATTAAAAAAACTAAAAAATCAGTTACTATTATGTAATAAATTGGCGTGTGCATATTAATCTAACGATCAGTCTTGTTTATTCGCAATTAGGGTAAATAAATCAAAACAATCAATCTTCTTTATCGTATATGATATATAATTAAATTTAAATTGTATTAACATAGATATATATCACACTTTTAATATGTATATGTATTAAATGAGGTTTTTACTCATATTATTTTATGATTATTTGCTTATTTTGGTAACAAATTTACACAAACGAATTTTTTTAATGTGAGATGTTTAGTAGTTTCAATAATTTATAATCATTTTTTAAAAAACAATGACAGATTTAAAATTAAAATATTGATCATAAAAGCTTATTTGAGACTTTTAACAGTTTTAGTAATTTATACTCTTTTGAAAAATTGAAATACAGTATGCACAAAAAAAATCTAGATTTTTATTAATGACTAATGTAATTGTGTAATTTATTTTAATAAGAAAGAAATAAACAAAATGATAAAAAGTATATAGACTGTTATCAAATCTTTGTTGTTTAAAATCATTAACTACCATATATATATATTTTAACACATTAGATAATTTCGTAGGTATTATTTAAGGAAATCCTGCGGAACAATAAATATTTGATATATGCGACCAACTATAGTCAGAGAAATATTATATTGGTAGAGAGTGTAATTTTTGGACTATAATTTATATAAAGTGCTATATAATCCTTCTAAATTGAATAAAAGGCATAGAAAGCTGTCATGAAGATGAAGTTATTTTTTTTAGTTAATACAAATTAAGGTTACATTTTTTCAAATATTTCTCAATTAATATATAGAGGATTATCATTTGACATGTATTAGGTACATTTTGATATATCATTATTTTCTACTTGTAGAAAAACAATAAATGTATAAACATCAATATCATTTATGTTAAGTATACGAACAACAAAAATTTAAAGATCATAAAAATATATTCCCATAAACATTATAATACAATAATTTTTAATCTAAATAACATACAATTCAAAATACAATGTTCTTGTTTTTGAACACTCAAAATACAATGTTCAGAAGAATATATATATACCTAATATTTTTGAAATTTAAAGATGTTCTGTGCGTAGCGCGGATTATTTCCTATTTTTAGCTTTAAAATCTAATTAGAAACCATATAAACTACTTTTCTTCAACGCAGGAACTGTATTTCATTATTTTGAAACAACTAACTTATAGTTCACTTTATAATTGTTCGACTTTGAATATTTCGTTATACATTTAGTATATATCAACTTCAGAGGTTCAAAAAAAAAAAAAAAAACTTCAGAGATTCGCTTTGCCGTCCGACTCCGCCTGCAACTCGCAGTCAGCTTTTGTTTATTTCAAAGATAAGGAAAAGAAACAACCGCTGATCAGAATAACATAAACGAAGGCTCTATAATTAATCAAGGCTCAAATTAAAGGTCATCTCACAAGTCCCACAAACTCTGAAAGAGAAAGAAAAATAAGTGGTACCATATTTAAAATAATACATAGTTATCCATATTTTAAATAATTAAAAAAATTAACTAGGTCGTACCTTATAAAATTATTGATCACGTAACATGACTAAATGTCGCTACAACTAACACATGTTTGCATCTGATCCTTGAATCTGGATTAACATGCTCAAACTTTAACTACAGCTCCACAAATTACTTATTTCCAAGCATTTTTCCTTACAGTTAAGAACCTCAAAACTAAATACTAATATTAATATATATACATATATCTGTATATTGAGATTCCAATGCTAGATATTCCCATTGGGAATTTCTCACATTCTCTTAGAATAGAAATTAAACCTTTTCAGTTAGACTTATCTTAAGCCTTTAAGAGATTTTTAATATAGTGTTTAATCTACGTATAATTACAGAAACAATCATCATTAGTCACTATATCACACACAATTTTTCATTCTACCTCTGCATGAGGTTAAACGTCTTACCGAGTTGAAGTTTTATTTTATATAAGTATTTAGCAACCTATTTTTTTGACTAATACTCGTTTGACAAGTTAAGCGGTGGATTTAATTAAGAATATGGTTGAAGCTAGACATTTCTTGTCTGAGACGGGACCAGTGTTTCTTCACGTCTTCGTCGTCACCCTCTTTTCCATTATTTCAATTTTGTAACTCTATTTCAAACAATGCTCTAAATACTCACTTAAGCAAGATGGTAGGTCTTCAAAAGCATGATAATGATCTTTTAAACTATCTAAAACTTGTAACGAAATAATAATAAAATAAATAAATATAGAATTGATTATTAGAGTATATCCATTAGCTTAGATAACTATTATAATTGTTATCTCTAAACTCTAGGACCTATCTCTAGATTTGATCTTATCAAAGATCTAGCATGTATAAATAAGCTTCTATGCTATCAATAATATGCACATTGAAACCCATCTTACATGGTATCAGAGCATCCGAAATACCTCTGACCTTTTTTTTTTTTTTTCTTTTCTTCCGCTTCTCTTTCACGTCACACAATCAATGACAAACTCAGGCACTGCCTCAGCCGAGATGGCTCTTGTTTTCAACCCCTCAGACATGAAATCATCAATCATCTCACTCAACATGAATGGGATCACAAAACTCACCGCTGCAAACTTCATCACATGGCGACTCCAAGTTAAAGCTCTCCTTGAAGCTCATGAACTCCACGTATTCATCTCAGACACAGATCAAACACCTGCAGAAACAATCACTGATGCCGATGGAACAGTCTCACCTAATCCATCACTTGTAGTATGGAAGCGACAAGATCGTCTCCTGTACAGCTCCATCCTTGGTACTCTCTCTCTCAACATCCAACCCGTTGTTGCTAGAGCAACTACAACCCGTGAGATCTGGAGCCTCCTCCACAACACCTATGGGAAACCTTCAAGAGCACATGTCAAACAACTCAAACAAACACTCGAAAAGAGCAACAAAGGCACGCAGTCTATCGCAGACTATATGCGAGGGATTATGGCCAAAGCTGATGAGTTAGCACTCCTTGGAGCTGCTCTTGAGCATGAGGATCTACTAGACTACATCACAGAGGGACTCACAGATGACTACAAAGCTATAATCGAGATGGTGAATGGTCGTGATGTACCAATCACTCTTGAGGAACTCCATGAAAAGCTTCTCATTCGAGAACACACAATTGGAATAACAGAAGAAGTTCCTAGTTCCTCTGTTCCAGCGACTGCAAATACCACTCAAACTCGCCAATATCAGCAATCTCAACAAACACAGCGACCACAATACAGAGGACAATTCCCAACTCGTGGAGGCTACCAAGGAAGAGGTCGTGGCTATCTCGGGAAATGTCAAATTTGTGGTACCTCAGGACATAGTGCTCGTCGATGTCCACAGTACGCCTCTCCTTCTTCCCAGTACCAACCGCAATACCGACCAGGAGCACCACCACTGCAGACGCCACAATGGCACACTCCTCCACAGATGTCGCATCCTCAGTGGAATCCCCAAGCTCACTATACAACGGCAAGCATGTCAGACATGTCCTCGTCACCATGGTTATTGGACAGTGGTGCTTCACATCACATTGCCTCAGACCTCAACAATTTGTCTCTGCACACACCTTATCAAGGAGGAGACGACGTTATGATTGGCAATGGAACTGGACTGCCCATCACTCACACTGGTTCAACTAAACTCTCCTCTTCCTCTCGTCCCTTAACACTTACTAATGTTCTTTGTGTTCCATCTTTGAAGAAAAATCTTGTCTCTGTTAACAAACTCTGCAAGACTAATAACGTGATGGTTCAAATGTGTCCTTATGAATTTCAGGTGAAGGACCTTCGAACGGGGCAAACACTGGTCAACGGCAAGGCCAGTAAGGGTGTCTATGAATGGCCGACTGAATCTTCCTCTGTTTCCAATAATGCTTTGGTTTTCTCTTCTGTTAAAACTTCGAGATCGGGATGGCATTCTCGTTTAGGCCACCCGAATTCTCAAACTCTTGGTCATATGATTTCTAGTTTTCATTTACCGCTTTCGTCTGTTTCATTTTTACCCTGCAACTCTTGTTTCAGCAATAAAACACATAAACTTCCATTTTCAAACACTACACTCTCTTCTTCTCGTCCACTTGATATCATATTTTCTGATGTTTGGACATCTCCTATCTACTCTATTGATGGTTATAAATACTATGTGGTTTTTATTGATCATTTTAGTAGGTATACATGGATGTATCCGATGAAAACAAAATCACAAGTTGCTCAAATCTTTCCAATGTTTCAGATGCTCGTAGAAAATCGGTTCAAATCAAAAATCACAACCCTCTACTCTGACAATGGGGGCGAGTTTGTTGGCCTAAGGTCGTATCTTGCAAAACACGGCATTGCTCACCACACGTCACCACCACACACACCTGAGCACAACGGAGTGTCCGAGCGAAAGCACATGCACATTGTGGAGACATGCCTTACTCTTCTCCAACATGCAGGCATCCCAAAAACATATTGGAGTTACTCCTTTGCAGCTGCAGTATACCTCATCAACCGCATGACAACTCCTGTCTTGGCAAATTCATCTCCCTTCCATGTTCTGTTCCAGACAACACCAAATTACAGCAAACTACGCAGCTTCGGATGCCTTTGCTATCCCTGGATACGACCCTACGGTACCAACAAGTTCACACCTCGCTCGACCCCCTGCGTCTTCTTGGGTTACTCTCTCACTCAAAGTGCTTTCATATGTCTTGATGTCTCTCACTCTAGAGTCTTTATTTCTCGCCATGTTTTATTCCATGAGTCAATTTTTCCATTCTCATCTCTCATGAAAAATTCCACTGCATATGAAACATCTGATCTTTCAAACTCATTTAACTCAGCCTCTCTTGTTCCTATATTCAGTCAGTCTTTTGCAGTACCCTCGGAGCCTACGGTGCCAATGTTATCTCCGGTCTCAGGAACTTCACCATCAACAACGACACCAGTACCTACAACAACAACTACTCAGTCAAGCAATACCCATTCGATGACAACAAGATCCAAGAATAACATCACCAAACCAAATCGCAAGTACGGCTTGGCTGCCATCCTGGCAGAACTCGAACCAACCAACCTTGCTCAGACACTGAAAGATGAACGCTGGCGACTGTCAATGAGTGATGAGTACAACGCAATAGTCAGAAACAGAACATTCGACCTTGTCCCGCGATCGATGGCAACGAACATTGTAGGCTGCAGATGGCTTCATCGCATCAAATACAATCCTGAAGGCACAATCAAAGGGTTCAAATCCAGACTTGTCGCGAAAGGCTTCCACCAACGACCAGGCATTGACTTCCATGAAACATTCAGTCCAGTCATAAAGCATGCCTCCATCCGCCTTGTTATTGGCCTAGCTGTAGCTCAGAACTGGGCTCTCAAACAACTCGATGTCAACAATGCATTTCTCCAAGGGGATCTCGATGAAGAAGTGTACATGACTCAACCACCAGGATTCATTGACAAAGACAAACCTGATCATGTGTGCCGGCTACGCAAAGCTATATATGGCTTGAAACAAGCACCCCGTGCTTGGTACAATGCCTTAAGAGATGCCCTAATTGGTGTCGGATTCGTTAACTCCCTTGCTGATGCCTCACTCTTCGTGTTCAGCTCCGGCAGCCTTCTCATCTATATCCTCATCTACGTCGACGATATAATTGTGACAGGCAACAACACACTGGAAATTATCAAATTCATCAAGTACCTGTCATCACGCTTCTCTCTCAAGGACCTCGGTGATCTCTCCTACTTCCTCGGCATGGAGGCTCATCGCACTCCTTCAGGTCTATACCTAACACAAACCAAATACATTACTGATATACTGACCAAGACGAAGATGACAGGATCCAAACCGGTTAACACTCCTATGTGTTCCACGCAAGTTCTAACTCAAAAAGGAGGAATTGCTCTCAGTGACCCGCTTCCCTTCCGTGCTATAGTTGGTAGCCTACAGTATCTCTGCCTCACACGACCTGATATAGCCTTTGCTGTCAACAGGCTCTCACAGTTCATGCACTGCCCTACGACACTTCATCTTGAGGCTGCAAAGCGTGTTCTCCGGTATCTTGCAGGGACTGCAACTAAAGGCCTTTTCTTCGCCCGCCATACTCCACTCACACTTCATGCGTATTCAGACGCAGACTGGGCAGGAGATCATGATGACTACACGTCTACCGGTGCCTATATCGTCTATCTAGGCAAACAACCAATCTCTTGGAGCTCTCAGAAAATGAAAGGAGTGGCTAGGTCGAGCACAGAGGCAGAGTATAGGAGTCTCACTGCAGCCGCAGCAGAAGTCTTGTGGATCACTCATTTGCTACGAGAACTACGAGTCTCTGTTCCTACCACACCAACCCTATATTGCGACAACATAGGAGCAACGTACTTATCTGCAAATCCGGTGTTCCACTCACGCATGAAACACCTTGCCTTAGACTATCATTTCGTTCGAGAGTTGGTGCAACGCAAGTTTCTCCGTATATCACACATCAGCACCACTGACCAGCTAGCTGATGCTCTTACAAAACCACTTCCGAGGTCACGGTTTCATGACTTATTTGTCAAGATTGGCCTATCTTCGAGTCGTCCATCTTGAGGGGGCATATTAGAGTATATCCATTAGCTTAGATAACTATTGTAATTGTTATCTCTAAACTCTAGGACTTATCTCTAGATTTGATCTTATCAAAGATCTTGTATAGCATGTATAAATAAGCTTCTATGCTATCAATAATATGCACATTGAAACCCATCTTACATTGATAAATTTTATAATTTATGTTATATAGTATAATATAATTCTATTGATAAATTATATAGTATACTGTATATATATATATTAAGTATATTGTTGTGATTTGTAAATACTTACCCTGTTTAGTTAACGATGTAGGCCTCCAATTAAGTATTCTGGCATTTCCCTTTCTTGAACTGATACATTCCTCCTTTTCCAAAAAAAAACAAATATTTATATTTGATCTTACGCTTGTTTTTAGTTCCACATGGGATTTGAACATTAGAACCCATAGAATGAAATCAAAGAGTAAAACCACAAGCGAAAGCAAACAAACATGCACAAACAATTCGGAAACCGAGGTGAAATATAAAAGAAATGTGATTCATTATTAAACTTAGCAATTTACAAGATAACTACTTTTACAAAAAAATATATATTTATTTACAAGATAACTTGGATATATAGCTTGTTTGTAGTTTGTGTTATAGCTGGTGCAACATCCCTGACCAGGTTTAAATCCATATAATACATGTTGTTGAAAGAAACAAAAAAAGTACATAATTTACATTAATTTTCATAAACCAAGTAATTAATTTACAGAAATATTGTAAAGAATCACGATCTCATGGAAGATAGCCAATCATGTAGGGGGAAGGTCGAGAGATCGAGGCGGAGTAATAGTAGGGGCCTTGGCGGAGGAGAGCGGGAGGAGCCTGAGGAGCGTGCCTCAAGAAGACTTTCGCGGCCTCAGCCACCACCACCACAAAATCCATTGTTGTCTTCACTATCTCTATACAGAGCTCTATTCTTTTTATCAACATTGATCCTCTGTTTTTTTTTCCCCTTTTCTCTACCTTCAAATTCTTTCTCATCTTCTTTGTCTTCGTATTTATAGAACAACACATGCAGGCCTGTTAATTATATGTGTATAACTAAATAATGTTTAAATAATTTTGATTCTTTTATTTGAGTAAAGTAACCAAAAAACAACGACGTCCTGTGGGTTTTTAAAACGTAGAAGTAAAGCATTGACTTTGTTAAAAATATAAAGCATTGACTTGGTTTTTGCCTTTTCCAAAATGGCCAATCAAGATTTTAGAAAATGGCAGTCAGTGGCAGACCCAGGTATTTTTTTAACCGGTGGCAGAAAAAAAATCTACAACAAATAAAGGGTCATGGGGACATTGAACCATTCTTTATGGGATGTTATTGAACAACTTTTACCAAAATTGCTGTAGATTTTTCACTGTTTTATAATACATTTTATTGTTTTTACTGATTTAAGGGGTGTTAAGTAACTTCATTTTCTTTAAAATAAGTTAATGAGTCATTTCAAATATACATATTTTGGTGTGAGTTATCTATTCTATTGAAACTAAAGTACCATTTAAAAATGATTTTTTCTTATGTTCATCTCATATAGTGAATATATAGGTTCATTAGTCAATACTAATGTGCCACCTCACATAAATTAATAAAAAAAAGAAGAACTAAAATTGTTTTTCTCTCCTTTCACATGAAACAAATATATTGCCTAATAAAATACTGCAATTTTCCTAAGTGTGCTAGAGCGTCTGAAGCAAATTGCTTTTCTCTCCTTTCACATGAAACAAACATATTACCTAATAAAATACTGCAATTTTCCTAAGTGTGCTAGAGCGTCTGAAGCAAGATTATAAAGATTGTCAATATTCCAATTCAAAAGATGGATTGAGAAGAAGTTTGAAGATGGATATTAACCTGTTGAATTTCGGACAAAGGTTGAAGCTGAACTCAAGGAGCAGAAAAACTCAGTTATAGCAAAGAGAAAGACTGAGGTAGTTGATCAAAATTTTAATCACATGATTCGTGACCTTGAGAAACATAAATATGTGACATAATTTGAGTACCAAGAAGGTTCAAACACTAAAAACAAAGAAGCTAAAGTTGAGGGAACAGAAAATCAAAAGTTGGTGATCAAAGAAGACACCAAACTGAAAATAAGAAGCACACTTGAGAGGGAGCAACAGCTGGTTGGAAAAAAACTAGAGGAGATGTGAAGAAAGCCCAGGGAAAGCTGGAACTAGATATGGAGAAAACTCCAAGAAAATGGAAGAAAAATCAGTGAACAAAAAGATTTCTCAGAATCATGCAAGAGGGAGTCTCATGATTTCAAAGGAAACTCACCATATAAAATAGTACATGAAGAAGAGATTCAATGCTCAGGTAAAATTAAACAAGATCAAATGAAGTTAAGGAAGGAAGCAAGAAAGTGAACATTCTAGGGTTGAACATCCAGAACAAGTTGGAAGCTGCAAAAGTAAATATATTAGTGAGTTTTGCTAATAACAAGGATCAAACTCCTACATTGAACTTTGGTGATTAGTCCATAGATTTGAGAGGGAGTGTTGGAATCTCATCTTTGATTAATCTTCGAATGCAAAAAACATTTAAAAAAAAAGGGAAAAGAAGAGCAACAAGTCAATGGAGCTATTGTTTTAGTATGTAAAAGTCTTTGAGTTTGCTTGTTGTAGGAGCAAAGTATAAGTCAAAAGTATGTGCTATATATGAAAATTAGTACTCCAAAGTATAAGTTAAAATAAGGCTACAGAGAAGATCGAGAGTGTTCTGTTTTCTCTATAAATATGTAGTGGCCAATGTTGTGTAATGTAAGTGAAAAATTAGTTAAAATGAGTACTATGTAATAAAATATTAAGGAATATGTGGAAAGTTCTAAAATGACCACATGTATGCATTCGTCAGAAATGCTATATTTTATGGCGAGCTTGTCCAAAACATCATTTTCAAAAAATACCAAAAATCAATAATAACATGCGACCATATGAACAATCGCCATAATTCTTGTCGAAGTCCTACAAATTAAAAATATATCTATGTTTTTTTTAAATGACATATAACTTAACTATAAATAACAGATAGAATGAAATAGTTACTTGGAATAATTGCGAGAAAAATGACCCACTATGTAATGTCAGATTGGTGGGTACATGGGTGCCAGACGTAAAAGTTGGTTCGTAAATCATTTATCAAATTTTTAAATATTGACATATAACTAAATTATAAATACTAGACATAATGAAAATTTTACCTAGGGTACTTGAGAGAAAAATGGCTCATTATGTAAGATCGGACCGGTGGTAGTAAAAGATAACTGGGCATCGGGAGTAAAAATTGATTTATGGAGCATTTATTAATTTATTCACTGATTAGTATATACATATACTGATTACTCACATTTCGATCAAAAAATGACATGAACCAAAAACTAATAATATATATATATATCAATACCTGAAATGGTAAACCTTTTTTTACTATAGCACTACTTGATGATTTTGATGTAGTACACTTTCTGAGAACACGTTTAAATTGACCATGGGATCCGTCTTTTTGGTTCTTTGGTTTCCCACATAGATTTTTCTTTTAATTCGACTTACATTTGGAACGTCCTCGTCTTTCTTCTTCCACAAGTTTATCTTCTGAACTATGAGGCATCCATTTATTAGCTCTCATAAATTCCTTTTTCCATTTCTCCAGTTTTTTTTAAGCAACTAAATCGCATCTTCATCTGACACAATATCAATTCTATATGGTCAGCAACAACATATGCAATCTCACAGAAAGTACGACAAATATGACTATATTTCATTCCAATCGATTGCTTCACTGCTTCATTAGGAAGCTATGAATGATAATAATATGTGATTCACGCTTTTGCCTCTTTAGTCTATCGATTCAGAATTTAAGTATGTGCAATTCTTCTAACATTCTTCTTATCCAACACTTTCAATCCATGACGGCATAAAATTCCAGCATATGAAAACTTCATGCAACTACAATGTATCGTTTGGTTTGCAGCATCATACTTAACCAAATGCGCTTGTGCAACACCACAATAAGATACATTGTATTCATACACCATGTCAGACTTACTGATCTTTTTTGAAACATAATCAACGATGACTGTGTATCCCTTTTGGAACAAGATAAACACTTCTGGTGCATACACTTCTTATGTATGATGCAACATCAACTAATACCGGCAAAGCATGCATCATACCAAAGTCAGAAACTAATTCTATATGTCGCCTGTCATCCAACACTCTCTCATAGTGTTTAAAGAAATTCAACAAGTTAAAACTGCGCTTCAAATATATTTTCAAAATACTATTCATACTTTCCTACGATGTGTGCTCACCGTATCGGCTGTAAAAGTATGACGGCCATATATCATTGTCCATTTTTCCTTCAAATCAAACATTCTTCAATCATTTATTATGTGTCAATTTATGCTTATTGAGCATATCACTCCACGCCAATAATTAATCTTCTTCTACCTCATGGTCATATACACACTTTCCGAAATCCATGGAAAACTGGTCTGGTCCGTGAAATACACAACTCAAATGCTTTGCAGCATTTTGATAAATATGTTAGACACATAACCTATGTTTTGTTTGTTGAAACAACTTCACTATTGCATTCGCCATTGCTGCTGATTGGTATGTAAGAATGCAGATTGGTCTGTAAGAACTTCACTATTAGAATGTAGAAGAGTATGGCACTCATTCTCTCTTTCATGAAGGCGAAAAGCCTACCACTGTCTCATACTAATAATCTGCCTCTTATGCTGGACTGTCGCATCAGTTGTTCCTTTCTAATATTCAATCTTAATCCATCTTCACCATATCTAAATATGAGAGAGTACTGAAATGCCAGATATGATGGATGGATTTCACTTATCCTTTTAAGTCATCATGTTTGATTCTCTTCTAACACAATCTTTTTTCCATGTATAAACTGAAATCTCTTGGAATCAGTGCAGCAACCTCAAATGCAGTAGGAGTATCATGTCTTTCGTTCTTGTCTCGACTACTAACATTTCTCACATACAGTGTTTCATTTGGATTAGTATTAAAACTTTTCTTGGCTGATCTAAATTGATGAACATATGGATTCATGATACGTTCTCGAAATTACCCTAGAAATTCTATTGTTTGGCTAATCCGTCAAAATCATTAATAATCCATAAATCTAACAATGTCACTACTGGGACATAGCTAAGAAGAACATAGTCATAAACATAAAACACTGCATAAGATTAGAATAGTAAAGTGGGGTTCCAATACATTGAAGGACTCTTGATTTTCTCCCAAAAAACCCTAAACTACTATGTTTGCTATGAAAAGTACGAAAGCTGTATCTTTGCATAAAACACTGGCAAAGAGTATATAAACTATGTAAAACTTGTCAAAGGACAGTCTTGCAATTTCTGTGACTTGGCTTCAAGTCGTCTGCCTTGTGGATTGGGCTTCCGCGTGTCGACCGTTGATCGACGGCATGAGTGCGTCATTGATCCACGCCAGACTCTGTCTTTAACTCGTATTTAGCTGAATATGACCAGCTACATGGTTCTTCTCTCTTTGAGCTTCTGAAAGCCTCAAAATCTCTACAGTGCTCCAAAATATATCAGGACCTGAAAAGACTTTTAACTCACATCCTAGACACATATAAAAAACTCCAAAAGGGGCCTATAACATGGTTTAAAAGTGGTAAATAATGGGACCTATCAACTCCTCCAGATTTAGATGTTGCTTGTCCTCAAGCAAAACAAGAGTAATCATGTGGAAGAGGTTTGAATAGCAGGGACTCACAAAATTTCTAACATATCATTATCACCTTTGTATGTTGCAATCACATCAAACAAGTGTCAATTTCAGAGAAACTTTTATACATTATCCTAGTCTAGCAACCAAATCCATTCTACCAACAACTTAGCAAATACTAGCCCCTCTACTAGCCTTATTTCTTTCATAAAATAAAAGTGCAGGCTTTACTTTGGGAGTATCGATCAGAAGATACATGGACTCTTAACCCTGCAAGTTTCTAAACACACATGCAACTTTATCTGCTCCTTTTCTTTCTCTCTTTTTTCCCTCTTCTCTGAATCTTTTTTTTATTTATAATTCCAATGACTCAATGATGCTGCTACAGTCCACCTTGTTCATTTGTTTTCTTTCTTTTGTTAGAATGTAGGCAAATAGTAGAGTCATCGTTAATGTACCGACCCCTCTCTTCCACAATGTGTGATCATTCTTTTGAATTAGAATAGTGGTGTCATCGGTAATGTACCTACCCCTCTGCATCTCAATCTTTTCGTTCATAGATGACGAACATAGAGAGAGAAGAGAAGTAGAAGCACACAAAATTTTACCTATCAGACTTGCAAGAAGAATCGGATCCAAGGTATACCAAGCCCCAAAGCAAGCAAATAAGTCAAAATAGGTTGGAGGACAACTTTGGTTTCGTTAAACTTTCTAAGCAAGTGCGAACTAGTGGCAGGATGATCCACTTTTGTATCTCTAGTACTCACTGCAATCAACAATTCTATAATGGTGCTATAGAAGGGTTAGACAATAAGTAAAAATTTAGATACGATCATTATCCATTTCTTGGCTCAATAAAACTCATAAGAAATCATAAAAATAAAAATAAAAAAATAAATTTATATCAGTAGAAACCTTAACCAGACTTAAACAACATGTCCTTAGTGTTATATAGCCTAAGATTGGTGAAAAAAAACCCATAGGTAAAAGTAATATGGATAGTCGAAAATACCAGACTCTAGTACGAGTGTCGATCGATGGAAAAGTGTTAATATCTATCGATGGTGCTCGGTTTCGACATATGGTTGTGCTGCATCGTCGACCGATGGTGATCCTTGAACTCCCATGTATTTTTATTCTTCTGAAATATAAAGAAAAATATGAAAATTAGTAAATCATGAAATAAAATAAATTGAAAACATACCTAATAGTGGGTTGCCTTCCACTCAGCGCTTGGTTATAGTATTTAGCTTGACGTTCATGACTGTTTGGACTATGATGGGTCTAGAGTAGCACTTGGTGGAAAACAAGTATTCACATCTTCTTTGCTCATCTGGAACCAGGTACTAATAAAGCTTCTTTGGCTTCTTCACCTCTGCTGATTTACGTTGACCGATGCACTGGATTGGGTATTGATCGATGCTCCATTGTCTTGGTCATTCTCTTTCTTGAAATCACAGAAACAAGTGGCCACAAGTCCTGGTTCATGAACCAAATCAATGAAAGCAGTTTTTTTTCGAGTTTGAACAGATTCATAGTAGTTATTTTGATCAATAAGAAGAGATAGATACAACTTGTTTGTCTTCATGTCGCATACTGCTCCTACTGTGGCCATGAAAAATCTTCGAAGTAGGATGAATGAATTCTTCTCCACTTGGATGTCCAAGACATGAAAATCTACATGAATTAGGGCATCACCAATTTTCACTTGAAGGTCCTTGACTATGCCTCCTGAATTCAACTTAGAGCAATCCACAAAGTGAATGAATCACTAGAAGGTCCACTTTAAAACTTATCACTTCTACCATGGTTTTTTGGCATGATGCTCACTGAAGAACTGGTGTCACATAGTGCATGTTGGAAATCATGTCCCTTAATGTTACAGGGAACCACAAACTTTCCAGGTGTTGCTTCTCTTCTTGAACTTGACCCTCTGTTTATTCTTCTCACTCAAATGGTTGAACATTCTCTCAATGTCCTCATCAGTCTCCTTAGTTTACCTGAAGACCATAAGAACATCCACAGTCTGTGAGTGTAATAAGCTTCCTCATGGGGTCTCTACAGGGATTCTGAGAACTCTCTCAGCAAAGTTATCCATCTCCATCTCATTAGCTTCCTTTCCAAGATGCTTTTGGACCTTTTTCTTTCCTCTGGAATGTACTTCCATAACTTCCTCAAGGATTGGTTCATCTGTCTTTTTGGGTTTGGGTAAGGTGGGTTTCAAATTCCTATTAGCATAAAGAAGTCTCACATCCATCCTTGAAGAACGACCATTTTTGGTCCAGATCCTTGTAGAGCTGATCGATAAATTTTACCACCGAACGAAATAAATGAGAAAACCATATTTATTTACCTGATATTTTCTGGATAGTATTTTCTGATCTCATTGTTATCGTTTAGCATTTTCGATAGAATCTCTTGTGACTGCTTCAGTAATGGCAACTAAACTTGACCTTGCCAACAACACAAAGAAAATTTGGGTGTCTTGCTATTCCTTTTCTTCTCAATGTCCCCGTACTACATTATTGTGCCACAATGTTCACATTTATAGGTTGGATCACCTTCATCAATGTATTCTGCAATCAAACTCATAAGCAAGTGACCATTAGACAATAATCTAAATGGAATAATCTTTTAGCCATAAACAATGTAAGAACAATGATATGACCTGTTTTCTATGATGAGGATTCTGTCTTAACGCTTGGATTTTTCGCTAATAAAATATTGAAACCTTGGTCAGTCATAGAATTAACAAAGCTCGGACCGTATTTTAACTCATATTGTTATACGACAGTATTACCAGGGCATTTGGATTTGGTCCATCCCTTCTTTATAGGATTATCTTGAAACATGTTTTGAACCTAGTTACCATTTTAAAACATGAGCTCTTTGGTCATCTTGAACTGTCTGGACACTTATTTATTCTTGGGGCAAAGTGATCCTCATAATTTGTCTCTTCCTCTTCAGAACTGCAATCATAAATCTGGAACCCATGATCGTCTCATGTTTTTATTACAATTAGTACTGATCACATAAAGTATAACAGATATCATAGTAATATAAAATGCTAATACCTTTGAACGGACTCAGATTTTCGGAATCATCTTCTATGTTTGGTTTCATCAAAACAATCTTGCTGTTCTTTTCCGGAAAATGTAGTTGCAGTGTATTTCTCAGTAGTATCTGAGCTTGAAAATTCTTTGAATAGATTTGTTGGACGAATATTTTCACACCTTCTTTGGCTTGACGTGATTGAGTCATTTATAGAGCTACAACCTTCTAAGGATTGCCAAGTTAACCCATTATAAGAGATTTTGGTAAGATGACAGATGGTTTCAAATTCTGCAATAAAATTTGTTATCAAGATATTACCCAGATGTATTTAAATTATGTCTATTTTGCTTGGTTGATGGCCTGGTCCTCTCACTCAGCTTAACTTATACAAAACAAAACATTGTTTTTAGCCATTATACTGAATCTGTTCACTAATACGCATAATTATCCATAGGTCATATTCAAAAGCTTTTTTACCCATTAATGATGTTTTTATAGTCATTTCAGTTTTTTTTTGGTGTTAAAAAAAGAGTAGTTTGAATTCCGTTATGTAGACTTTTTAAATGTGTACAAGAAGAGCTTGAATCTCTCAAAATGTCTACAAAACAAATATTGCAGATTACATAATTTCAACACATTCAATATTGTGTGTGTTAATTGTTGGTTTAACTTATGGTGGTTTTAATTATTTGGCTCACTAGAATATTTTCTGAAAAACTGATTGCTAACAAAAATTAATTAATAATATCATACAAGTGTAACACAATTAAAAATGAATACAATGCTTATTGATTATGTATCAGAGTAATTATTTACAAATGAATATTTTGTAAAGATAAATTATTGCAAACCAATTTTTTAAAAAACTCTAGAGTGTTTGCTTATTCATAATCTTGATATCTCAAATGAAACTAGAAAAGATTATCTGCAAAATAAAATAAAATTATGTGAAAACATAAGGTAAACATATTAAATTATATTTTAGTAGACTTCATAAAAGTCTATCTAAAGTTTATAGGTTTAGTAGACTTTATTTAAAGTCTAAAATAAAGTCCACTAGCCTTAATTTATAAATAGATTTCTTGCCAAAAATAGTTCATATCTAAAAATGTACAATTAAAAAATTTAAGAATAGTCTTTTCTCCAAAATATTTCAAAATAATGTTTTAACCTAAAATTAACAAAGCAAAAACATAGAGCTTGTATCTATAAATTTAGTTTAATAAAAAAAAATACATATTTAAAATGAATATATGTAAATCTTACATTTTTGGGAAGATGATTTGAAAACTTTGGAAGAGAATAACTACAAAATAATATACAATTATGAAAAAAATATAAGACAAAAACGTAAATTCATAATTGAGTAGACTTCTAGTGAAGTCTATTTAAAAGTTAAGGTTAATAAACTTCATTTGTAGTCTACTCAATCCAAAAAAATTTTACATCTGAAAATATATACATAACAAACATGAAAATAACATTAAATCTAAAATGTTTAGAAAATATAATTTGTAAAATAAATTAGTAGTAAATTATAGTAATAGATTTTGAATATGTAACTTTATTTAAACATAAATACAAAATACACTTTATAAATGTAAATCTTACAATGTTTGGTGGAAGAGATAAAAACCATGGAAGAAAATAAATACATGCAAAATAAAGATGAAACTATGAAAAACATAAGAAAAATAATTAAAGTCATAACCTTGTAGACTTCTAATGAAGGCTGCTTAAGATTTAAAGTTAGTAGACTTCATTAGAAGTCTACTATATGAGATAGTTTTCATATCTGAAAAAAAAATATATATTTGAAAATGTGAATCTTTCATTTTTGGGAGGAGTAAATAAAAATCAAGAAGAAAATATTAGCAAAATAAATATAAAATTATGAGAAAAACCATTATAAAAAAAAAGTCACTCCTAGTTTTTTAGATTTCATTGGAAGTCTACTATATCAATAGTTTTCAGATCTAAAAACTATGTACATGTGAAAATGTGAGAAATAGTTTTTAATCTGAAAGAAACTTCAAAAAGAGAATTTATAAGATAAAATACTAACAAAGTAAATGCATAGAGTTTTTATCTATAGCTTTATTTGAATATAAACATAAAAATACACAGTTAAAATCTATAGATCTAAGACTTAAATTTTTAGAGTGGAAGGTGATAATCATGAATGAACCCACAAACAAAAGATAATACTGTGAAAAAAGACATGATAAAAAATTAACAAACTAAAAAAAATCGCATCTTTACATTTAAAGAATTTAGAGAGAAATGAGAGAGTTCTAGAGAGAACTGAGAGTGTTTTTAAAAAATTTGTGCAGCCATTTTAGAGAAATATTGTGTAAATTTCATTTATATAAGAAGACAAAAATTGTAACTAGGTTAAAAAAATTTGACAGTGTAGATTTCTTTTGAATTCTACTCTAATTAAAATTTTGGAGTAGATTTTATTGTAAGTCTACTTAGTAGACTTTTTTGAAATCTACTATGGTTATTTCATTATTGTTGTTTATTTTTATTATTTTAATAATTTTAATATATAATTTATTTAGTTTATTTCTCTATTTTTAGTATTTGTATTATATGATTTTTCATTGATGATTAATTAAAAATTTATGAATAATTAATCATATATATTTTTAAAATTAAATTATTAGATCGAAATGCAATGTAGATAACAAAATAAGTCTACATCGTCAACTTTTTAGAAGGTCTACATTTACGTAGACTTATTTCTATTACGTGTAGACTTGCAAAGGATAGAAGTGTGAAATATATTTCTGTTTTTTTTGTTTGTTCATAAAGGTTAATAGTACTTTTAATACCCATTTAGATTGGTTTTGCATTTGACTGAAAGTGGGGTACCCATTTGGGTTGACTTGAATTTTTAGGTTGTTTTTAGCAAATGTCCCTAATATAAATTTGTATTGGATCCTTCGTTGATTAAAAAATGACATTTATAAGTTTTTGCAGAATCAAACACACACGCATGATATAAAAGAAAGCAGAAAGCAGAAAGCAGTGGGAGAATAATTCAAAGTCGACAATGTTCTGAAGATACATAAAAGGTAACACTTATTCTTAAACTAAAGTGTTTATAACAGTTTCATTGGCTATATCTTCAAATACTTTTTTTCAATAAACAAATAAGACAATCACTTAGAAACTGATCACCGATGTGATTTCGTAATACTGATGATCTTCATTCATGAGAAACATCTCTCAGCGGTTGCAGTAGCTAGATGTTTCTTGGTTTCTACCATTACCCACGATAGATCTCCAAGATGTTTCAAATCAGGAAACCTTTCATCTTCACGTACATTATCAATATAAATGTCAAGTTGCTGCTTAAGTGATATGCACTCCATAACACTAAAATCCTCAGGATGGAATTTAGCCAATCTCATTGAGTCCCAAAATGTGCAACATCAAATGTAGGTAGAATACACAATAAAAAATATGGATATATTTGAGAAGACCATTTGCTTGACTTCGCTGGATAAGAACACCACCTTCCTCCTTGACATACACAAGCATCTGATCCACAGAAGAAATCACCTCAACTAATCGCAACAATGTTTTATAATGAGAACCCCAACGTGTACTTCTTGGTCGTGGAAGTGAAGAATCTTGATTCAGTCCTTTTCTAGTCTTGATTTCACCACTGCTTATTCCATGTTCAATTACATCCCGCTGAATTTCTCGCATCTTATCTTTTCTTTTACACGAAGCTGCAACCACATTCACTAACAAAGAAATCTTATCAAAGAAATATCTAACTTCAAAATGTTTCTTCGCGACTGCAACAACTACCAATTGTACTCGATGAGCAAAACCGTGTACATAGTATGCCAAACTGTTTTCTTTTGAAATCAATGCTCTCAGACCATTAAATTCACCTCTCATATTTCCTGCTCCATCATAACCTTGTCATCTCACCTTTTTCAGACTCATACTATATTTAGCAAGCAATGAATCAACTCCATATTTCAAAGATAAAGAACATGTATCCTTCACATGGATAAGACCAACAAATCTCTCTTTTACCATACCATGTATGTTGACAAAACGAAAAACTATAGCCATCATCTATTTCATAGAACAATCAGCTGATTCATCCACCAATAAAGCAAACACATCATTGTCCATCTCTTGAACTATGAAGTTAATTACTTCTTATGAAAAGCAATTAAAAATGTCTTTTTGAATAGGATGAGACTCCGTTTGATTATTTCCAGGAGCATTCTTCAGCACAACCTCGCTTACAGCTTCATTCTGTGCAGCAGTATATTCCACTAACTCCAAAAAATTTCCTTTGTTGCTAGAATCGGCTGTCTCATCATGAGCATGAAATGGTAATTCTTGTTTCAGTAAGTATCTATCAGCATAGATTGAAGCATTTAATCGAATATGATATTCTTTTCTTACAACATCGGTTTACTTTTGAAGAGCATGTTTGATTGACTAACTTTGTCTCATCAAATCTTCACACTTCTTCTTAGCTATGTTGTGAAAACTTATTTATCTCACCTACATGACCAGTCAATCTGTCAGACTTATTCCAACAATCAAATCCCTCTGTGACATATCCAACACTTCCACTTTTCTTCTCGTTGCTGAACAAATAACAAAAGAAACAATATGTCTTTTTCACATTGTATTCTAACCAATCACCATACTGATTAAACCATGAAGGATTACACCTCCTTAATGCACCTGAGATAACCCTTTCCTTAAAACTATGGCCACGAGGTTGACAAGGTCCTCTAGTTAAATATTTACGTCTCACCTCATCTATTTGATTAGTATCATATTCATGTATTCCTTTTCTTTCTCCAGGGTCATGAGGCATGTCATTTGGATGAATATCATCTGTTGATGGAGATTTTCTTTTCAGATTTACAAATTGATCCATTAGTTATCTATTAATAAAATAGATTAGTCAACTGTTAAATAATATTTAGACCATCAAAAAGTAATAATATAAACAGAAAAGTAGAATATAACAAAAAGAAAAAAAAAAAAAAAATATATATATATATATATATATATATATATAATAAAACCAACCTAAATTTTTGGAGGCTGGAGCACGAGCGGGATGGCCGCCGTCTTACGTTCACAGAAGAAATAAGAGAAACAGGTTTTGCTTTTTTTTTTTTTTAGTTTGTTCCTTTCTATTGTTACTAATTATAAATTATTTGGGCCTAAACATAAAATACAATTTGGGCTTAAACTAATATAACTACTTTAAAATAAAAATAAAAACGTAACTAGTAATTTTAGAATTTTATGTAACTATAGAAAAATATGATTAAAACCAATATAAATTCAAAGTTTTAAATATGAAATTAAAATATATTAGTTGTATAATTATAACTTCTATTTAATATTTTGTAATAATTTTTTTTTTGGGGGGTCAAATTTATTTTAGAAATAAAGTCCAAAATAGCACTAATCTAAGTTTTTGACCCTAAACTAACACACAAGGCCAAAAATGACAAAAATAGGTTTCATTAAAGGAATGATTTACTCTTATGCCCCTTCTTTGACTAACTAAAATAATAGATTAATAGATGACTTATTTTTATGCCACTTCTTTAACTAATTTACTCTAAAACCCTAAAGCATGAAACTTCAACTCTAAACCTTATACTCAAACCTTCCACTCTAAACCCTGAAACATCAATTCTAGAACCCTGAAACATCAATTTTAGAACCCTAAACCTTGAAACTTCAAACTTAAGCCATAAACCTTATAACATCAATTCTAAACCATAATCACTGAAACTTCAACTTCAACTCTAAACACTAACCCTGAAACTTCAACTCTAATCCCTAAACCCTGAAATACCAACTCTAAAACCCTAAACCCTAAGACTTCAAGTCTAAACCCTAAACCCTGAAACATCAACTCTAAAACCCTAAAACCTGAAACTTCAACACTAAACCCTGAAACATAAACTCTAAAGCCTGAAACCCTGAAACTTCAAATCTAAACCCTAAATCCTGAAACATCAACTTTAAAACTCTAAACCCTGATGTTTTACCTCTAAACCCTTGAAACATCAACTCCAAAAAAACCCTAACCCTGAAACTTCAACTCTAATCCCTAAACCCTAAAATATCAACTCTAAAACCCTAAACCATGAAACTTCAACTCTAAACCCTAAACCCTGAAACATCAACTCTAAAACCCTAAAACCTGAAACTTCAACTCTAAACCCTAAAACATCAACTCTAAACCTTAAACTCTGAAACTTCAAATCTAAACCCTAAATCTTGTAACATCAACTCTAAAACCCTAAACCCTGATGTTTTACCTCTAAGCCCTTGAAACATCAACTTTAAAACCCTAAACCCTGAAACTTCAACTCTAAACTCTGAAACATCAACTCTAAAACTTTAAACCTTGAAACATCAACTCTAAACTTCAAGATAATGTATTATAAATCTTGAAAAGCCTTGAGCGTGTTCAGGATGGGCCTCCTGATAATATATTAATCTTTAGTATATGATTTATGGTTTAAGGTTTAGAGTTTAGGGTTTAGAGTTGATGTTTTAGGGTTAAGAGTTTAGTACATTAATCTTCCGGATAATGTATTCTAAAATTCAGAAAGCCTTGAGCGTGTTCAGGATGGGTTTCCGGATTGAAGATAATATATTATAAAATTGGGAAATCCATAAGTGTGTTCAGAATGGGCTTCCAGATAATATATTAATCTTCAGGATAGACTTTAAGGTTTAAGGTTTAGATTTTAGGGTTTAGAGTTGATGTTTTAGGGTTTATGGCTTAAAGTTCATATTTTAGGGGTTTGGGTTTAGGGTTGATTTTTTTAGAGTTTGGGGTTTAGGTCTAGAATTTAGGGTAAAAGGTTTAAGTTTTAGGATCTAAGGAGATTTTTTAGGGTTTAGGCTTTAAAGTTTAAGGTTTAGGGTTTAGAGTTGATGTTTTAGGGTTTAGAGTTTAGTATATTAATCTTCAGGATAATGTATTCTAAAATTTGGAAAGCCTTGAGCGTGTTTAGGATGGGTTTCCGGATTGAAGATAATGTATTATAAAATTTGGAAATCCATGAGCGTGTAGTTTAGGATTTATATTTTACTTCTATGGTTTAAGGTTTAGTGTTGATAGTAAAGTTTAGAGTTGAGGTTTTAGGGTTTAGGGTTTATAATTGAAGTTTAGGATTTAGAGTTTATGTTTTAGAGTTTAGAGTTGAATGTTTAGGGTTTAGGGTAATTTTATAGGGTTAAGGGTTTTGAGTTTATTTTTAGGGTTTAGAATTGAGGTTTAAGGTTTAGGGTTAATGTTTTAGGGTTTATATTTGAATGTTTATGGTTTAAAGTCATAATTGTTATTTAGGGATTAGGTTTTAGGGTTTAGAGTTTATTTCTATGGTTTAGGGTGTAGGGTTTAGGCTTTAGGGTTTAGAATTGAGGTTTATGATTTAAGGTAATTTTTTTAGTGTTAAAATTGAGAATTTTTTTTGGGTTTAGGGTTCATTTTTGATCGGTTAGGATTTAGAAAGGTTTAGAGTTTAGGAATGATGTTTTAGGGTTTAGGGTTGAAGGTGTAGAGTTAGTATTTTTAGGGTTTAGAGTTTAGTGTTGATAGTAATGTTTAGAGTTAATATTAATTTAAAGAGAGAGTATTAGAGAGTTTTTGCCCATTAATGAATGTCATTTTTGTGGCTTTTTTTTCTGATACTATTTTGGAGACAAAAACTTCAAAAATGTTATTTTGCTCAATTGTCATTAATTTTATAAGTGGGGTCAATTCAAATTTTATCTAAAAAAATAAATAAATTAAAAATAGTGGGGTCAGTTGAACCTTCTTCTTGTGAGCTACCTCCACCCCTGGTTCAGTCCATAGAATAAAAACATAGGGTGATGCACATGTCTCACCTCAACAAACACAACTACTGTTGGTAGTTCCTTAAGTATGAGCAGAATAGGGATTCAGAGTTATCACCAATTATTAGCGTAGGCATGCATATCTTTCCAAACCTTACCAATTTATAGCATGTAAATTCCAAACATAAATTTCTGTCCGACCAAAGATGTAACTACCTCAGTATATGAAGAAGTATCTTCACGCTATATCATAAAATATTGAAGCTAGTCATTGCGATACATATACATCTTTTATGTTAAATAAAAACACATGGTAAAACTTCTTACTTCATCTAATAAACCATTTAGTAGGTTTTTCAGCAGATTGAGGAACAATCCCTTTAGCAATTGAATGAATTTTAACCAGTAAATAAATTTTAAATCTGTAAGAAAAAAACAAATCAAAATTTGGCAAACAATATTAACAATTGCGATTTATCTATACTATTACAGGATACAAAAACAAACATTGGTGATACGGAGAGATTACTTTCTTTTGGCAATATTCACACCACAAAACATAACTCAGAGCCTCTTTCCCTATTGCTTTCTTAACATTTTTTGAGTGTGAACAAACCTTCTTGTTGCAATCGAGACATCCAAAATAATATCATCCTCAATCTGTATTAATGACACAAATAGTTGTCACAACTCTGCATTGTTCAATCTACAAAAATAATATTGAGTTTAGTTGAAAACTTGATATCTATATATAGAAATTACCTAATCTATATATTATAAAGTATCACCAGCGAAGATTCAAATAACTCTCCAAGATTTTGCGTTGCTATTGCATCCACTTATCACGTTGAATTTTTTTTCTCAAGTTTGGTTTTTGCTGATTCTAATGTGGTTATGGCTTTACTGGAATCTCTGTATGGCATATATTAGATTAATATATAACGTGTTTTTTTTGTGCACAATATAACGTGTTGTTTACAAATATATTTTAAAGTATAGATTTCTCGGGAAAATATTTGTTTAAAGGCTTCCACTTTCACTATTTCGGGATTGATAAAGATTTGACTTGCATCATAAGCATTTAAAATTTGGATTTCCCCTATTATTGGAAATAATAAAAACGTTTATATGCCAAATAAATATAAAATTCCTCCTAACAGAATATATACAATACTACGTTAGGATATAGTTTTCATAGTAATCCTCCAACTTTTTCCTTTCTTTTCCTCTAGTACAATGAATTGTCTCCAAATCACCCAAGTCTAAAACTTGTCCAATAACTTCTGAAACAAATGTTCCCAATTATTAAAAATACACACAATTATGATGATAAAAATAACTATATATCTGTATTAATAAACAAATACCAATCAGGATGTTCGTATCAGGCTTACCACTTAGTATGGTTCGAAATCAACTAAATCAAGGAAACTGTGTTCAATCTGGAGACACTACAAAATTTGTGTATTAATAGCAGAAGATGATAGAGTTTTTTTTTATTGTTCTATGGTTAATATACCTCTTACTTTTAGATAGTTTTTGTAAGAAAACAAACGCCATGTTTGGTTTGTCCAATTTTAGTTCTGCAAAATGAGAAATGGATGAGAAAAAAAAAATAAAGCGAGAAAATAATTATTTTTTCTTCTCATACTTCTTTTACTTTCTCTCTCACTCCATCTTATTTGCCTCCAAAAGTCCTAAACAGTAAGTCGTATACCATAAACTCTAAAACCAAAATTTTAAACACAATCCCTAAACTCTATAGAAAAATTTTAAAATCTATAATAATTTAACATCAAATCTTAAATTTAAATTCCAATCTTAAATATAAACTCAAAATTAATATTATAAAAAATTAATCTCAAATATTAAATTAATACTCCTAACTCTAAACAAAAAATTCAAACGCTAATATTTTAACAACAAATCTTAAATTTAACCTAAAATATTAAAAAGAAACTCAAAATTATTTATTTTTAAAAATTAATCTTAATACACTTAGCCTTTAAGCCTATACCCAAGCCTCTTTTCTTAACCTACAACACCTTTATGTTTTTCTGTTGAATATCTAAACCCTCTAAACTTTTTTAAACCTAAACTATAAACACAAAATTTAAACTCAAATACACTAATAAAATTTATAATATTTTAAAATTTAAACTCCAAATCTTAAATTAAAAATTAAAAATTTAGATATTTTCAAAAATTAATCACAAACATATACCTATTTCAAAAGTTTGATTAACCATAAACCCTCAGCTGCGTTTCAGGGTTTAAAAACTCTTATTCTACTCTATCAAATTACCCTACGAAACTTAACTAAAACCTACTATTGCCAGGAGAAATCAATTGCACTATTTAGAGATCGAATCCACAGAGAGAAATGCACACAATAGATTTAGTAAACTTATGGTTAAGCAAGGTAAGGTATTCATAATAATTATCAGGATGAAGTAAACTGAAACTTGTTTGAAGTTAACTTAATTTCATGCACGGCTAGGCCATATTGGCATGGATAACTTGAAGATAATGGTCAATAAGAATCTCATTGTTGGCGTGCCACACTTTGTGGTTGAGAAGGAGACATGCGTATCTTGCTTGCGAGGAAAGCAGGTTAGGAAATCATTTCCACAAGCAATCTCATATCATGCAACAAGTATATTAGAGCTGATCCAGGATCTATGTGGTCCAATCACGCCTCCACAGCTGGAAGAGTGAGGCTTTCTCAAAATTTAAGCGATTCAAGACCAAGATAGAGCAGGAAACAAATTGTACGATCAAGACACTACAAACTTATAGAAGAGGATATTTCATGTCCCAAGAATTTCAAGATTACTGCATTGATACATGAATTAAAAGGCACATACCGCTCCATACTCACCTCAACAGAATGGAGTTGTCGAGAGAAGAAACATGACGCTGTTAGAGATGACTCGAAGCATTTTAAAGCACATGGATGTGCCAAACTATCTTTGGGGTGAAGCAGTAAGACACACAACTTACATTATTAATCGGACTGCAACAAGAATTTTGACTTTGCAGCCGCCGTAAGAGAGCTTTAAGGGGAAGAAACCTAATATCGGACACCTAAGAGTATTTGGATGCGTTGGATTTGTGAGAGTTGATACACCACACTTGAAGAAACTCGATGATGGATCACGGGCGCTCGTTCATCTCGGGATAGAACCTGGTACTAGAGCTTTTCGACTGCTCAATCCAAGCACACACAATATAATTGTGAGCAGGTACGTGATTTTTGATGAGAACAAAAGGTGGAAGTGGAATAAAACAGAGAGAAAGACAGATACCGAAAGTGGTGCAGTGAACTTTGAGCTCAGAGAACTTGGAGACCAAGGTTCTGAGTCAGATGACGACGATGCAAGTGTTGATAGTACCAATATCGAGAAGGAAGTAGAAGAAAGGGACAAGACCAGCAGCGAAGAGTCACCTTTGGCCCTGATACGTTCATCTCGTGTAAGTACCAAACCAAAGTACTTAGAGGATTATGAGCTGCTTTGCGAAGAAGATGATTATGAGACGCTATGTGAGATTGAGTATGAGAACCTTCTCAGTCTCATCAATGAGGAACCGTGGACGTATGCAGAAGCAAGTGAGTTAAAGGAATGGAGAGATGCGTGTGAAAAAAGAGATCAAATCCATAGAAAAGAATAATACTTGGCTATTGGTTACTCTTCCTCCTAACTGCAAAGCAATTGGACTAAAGTGGGTGTTCAAGATTGAAAGAAATTCTTATGGGAGCATATAGAAGTACAAGGCAAGACTCGTAGCCAAAGGTTATATTCAGAAACATGGAATTGATTATGACGAGGTATTTGTGCCGGTCGTGAGAACAAAAACTGTGTGTATGGTCATTGGCATTGCAGCGTCTCATGGATGGGAATTGAACCACCTTGATGTAAAAACTGCTTTTCTTCACGGAGAACTGAAAGAAGTCTTCATCTCTCAACCTGAAGGATTGATGGTCAAGGGAAGTGAAGCTAAGGTTTATGAACTCAGAAAGGCGCTCTACGGGTTGCGACAAGTCGCAAGAGCGTGGAATGAAAAGCTTAAAACTGTGCTTCGACAAATGAAGTTTGAAAGGTGTCTAAAATAACCTTCTCTATATCGAAAATAGAAACATGGGCATCTCTTGATAGTAGCTGTGTATGTTGATGACCTGCTGGTCACTGGTTCGAGTTTAGATATGATACATGAGTTCAAGAGTGGAATGGCGACAAGTTTCGAGATGAGCGACCTCGGAAAGCTAAGTTACTATCTTGGGATAGAAGTGATTCAACGTAAAGGAAGCATAATACTAAGTCACGAGAGATATGCAGCTAAAATACTTGAAGAAGCGGGGATGAAGTTATCGTACATATACCAATGAATGCAGGGTGGAAACTAAGTTAGGCGGAGGAAGAGCGAGATGTTGATGAAAGAGACAATCGACATAACATTGGTTATCTTTGGTATTTGATACACACACGGCCCGATATTGCCTATAGTGTGGGTGTCTTAAGTTGATATATGCATGATCCAAACGAGTCACATAAGGCGGCACTGAAGCAAGTGTTAAGGTATCTTCAAGGTACTTTGTCACATGGACTTGTGTTTGTGTCCAAATCGCAGGAGGGAATAATCAGATATAGTGACAGTAGTTATAATGTGGATCCTGATGATGGCAAGATCACAGGGCACATCTTTTATCTCAACGGAAATCCCATCATGTGGTGCTCACAGAAGCAAGAGATTGTTGCCTTATCATCCTGTGAAGCTGAGTTCATGACGGCGACAGAGACAGCAAAACAAGCAATCTGGATACAGGATCTTCTTGCTGAGATTTTTGGACGTGCAAGTGACAAGGTCATGATACCCATTGACAACAGATCTGCAATAGCCTTGAGCAAGAATCCGGTGTTCCATGGTCGCAGTAGTAAACACATTCATACAAAGTTCCATTTTATAAGAGAGTGCGTTGAGAAAGGACTAGTGAACGTCGAGCATATCGCAGGAAGCAAGCAGAAGGCTGATATTCTTAATAATGCGCTTGGGAAAATCAAGTTTAAGAGATGAGAGATCTCATTGGAGTTCAAGAAGTGACGAGTAGAGTTTTCAAGTTTAGGGGGTAGAATGTTGAATAAGTTTGGAGTTAGCTTGAGAAACAAGCAACCTAATTCTATTGAGTTATAGAATATGAAGTTATCCTTTTGTATTTCCTAATGAGTTTAGGGAACTTGAGAGATATATAAAGGATGCTAATGTGTACCATAACCTAAGAGAGTTGAGATCTTTAGCTTTTGAGATAGTTTTCTAAAGCATTGAATAAGAGTTTGAGTTTGAGAAGTACTTGAGTTCATAAATCGTTGAGTTACGACTTGGTTTGATTCAATATAAGTTAATCGATGGCATAAGCTAACCTCTCGTTTCTCAGGATGTTGTTGAAGTGAAACCATTCATCTAGGTTCCTCTCCCACCTCAGATAACCTATGTTTTCCTGAAAAGGTGTATCGTTTATCTTTACCAGCAAAAGATCTATAATCAGACAGAGTATTAAAAACCTGATGTTTGTGGGTTTTAGAAGATGGAGTTTTTTTGTCTTTAAAGGATCTGGTGGCTTGGGCTCGACATAAACAGCCTCTGGTGCATCCCCAAATCTTCTTTCTCCTTGCTGTGGATGTTGGCCTCGTGCCTTGTTTCTTTTCTCCAACCGAGCAATCCGATCATTGATTTCTTGAATAGTTGCCAATTGTTGGCTCGGTGTGGCATTTAATGTTTGGCCGTGTGCTTCATCTCCCATTTCTTCCTGCAAACAATCTTAAAGATCAAGTGAAGGATGGGGAATTTCTGATCGAACCAAAATAAAACAAATGCAATAATGAAATTTAGGCTAAACTGAGAAATATGCTGTTATGAACCAAAACGAAATAAACTATGCAAAAAATGATTTTTCTTTTAGTTTTCTGGACTCGAAATGAAACAATATGAAATGATAATAAAAAAAATAGAAATAATATATGGATTGTAAACTAACAAAGGTTTTTTTGAATTTTCTTAATATGCAAAAAATTAAACCTACAATATGGAAAATTTGATATAAACTATGGTGAATGATATTTTTATTTTCCTTTCTAAATGCAAGAAACAAAATTATGAAAAAAATATGGTATGCACGAAATTAATAAAGTGATATGCCTTTTTTATATGCACGATTCAAACAAGATACATAGATGGTAATGCAGATATTTGTTTTTGAAATAATTACACAATAGAACCGGTCTTGCTGGATGTGTATCACTCTCAAGATTGATTGGTGGATGAAAATGAGATCATGGACGCCGTAAATCTCTGTGAAATGACGCTTTAATAAGTCTGGATGCTCAAGACCTCACAACACTCTAAAGACTTAGAATAATAGTTTTGAGAAACTAGAAAAATTGCATATACGTTCATAAAATTTAAGGGTGACTTACAATGAAGAAAAAAATTGAGCTTTATAGGCTTGACTACTGAGACTCTCTAACAGTCATAAAATGACAAAATGTAACTAATAAACTCGAAATAATAAACTTGGAAGCAAAGGAGTTGATGGCTCCATGAAAACTAGCCGTTGGGCTGATTTGTTTCCTTTGGATAGAGCTGATCTTGTATCTTGATATTCTGTTGACTTATCCACGAAATAATACTCTCTGGTTGATGAATAATCTCTTAATGATAGTTATCTCTTCTGGTCCAAGAGAAAATAGCCGTTGGTCCTTGCTCATTATGAATTGAAGATTCTCCTTGAAAATGTGTGGAATATCCGGATAAAGTAAGCGAATAGAAAGGAGGATCCGCCTGATCACATGGGTTCTTGACCAGTAAGGAACACATGTTTTTTCGTGATTCAAATGTTGACAAGAAAAACAATATTTCTGATTTTTTTTTTCATAAATACAATGGATAGTAGCAATTTTGACCCCCCCCCCCTCCACCCTCCCTCAAACAAGTTCATGACTTTGGACATCCGCAAAGGATTAGCGACATGGAAGAGGATCTGAACCTGAAAGTCTTGAGTAGTCCGTTTAAAAGGGTCTAAAATTAGCAATTTTACTTTACTAATCATATATCCCAAAGAAGTTAACGCTTCCATAGTGTAGTAGTTAACTTGAATATTACTTATCCGCATCCATAATGGTATGAACTGAAGATAATCTTCTGGTGGATTCGATGCCCATATCTCGAGCACTAGAGTCCATTTTTTGAAGATCTGAACCTCTTTCTCAAGCACATCCAGCAAATCGTGCTTACTTTTGAAATAATTTATATTTATCTTGAGAAAAGTCACTCGACAGATTCTTTCCTCTTTTTACCAATTTGGTGGTATATTGAGAATGAGATTTGACATTCGTTGAAACTCTGCATCTAGGGCCCAATACGGCTGAGTTATTTATCTTTCGAGAAACTGAATCCCAGGAGATCTAGTAGGTAAAGGGTTCATCTTCTTTCTCTAAAGTTAGTGTCACTAAGGCTATATCTATAGTCACATATATAACGTTCAAATGCTTAATACTCAAGAAATTTTTGAGATTACATGTGTCAACTACCAAAAATTCGATAAACTGAATCCCAAGAGATCTGGTATGGTAAAGGGTTCATCTTCTTTCTCTAGAGTTAGTGTCACTAAGGCTATATCTATAATCACATACATAATGTTCAAACGCTTAATACTCAAGAAATTTTTGAGATTACATGTGTGAACTACCATAAATTCGATAAGTGAAGAACACGTAGTAACAAACACTCAAAATCCTTATATATTAATTGAGAAACATTTGAAAAGTTGTAACTTTATATTTGTATTAATTAAAAAATAATCTCATCGTATGTGGCACCTCTCTATGCCTTTTTATTTCAATTTAGAAAGATTCTAAAGAACCTCATATAGAGTATAGTTTTAAAACAAAATCTGTTGGTCTTATATAAGACATACCAAACTAAATAACATATCAAACTAAATCTCCTATGTATTCTTTCCTTAAATAAAACATATGGAATTAACTAATGTGATTAAGATATATATGACTATTAATGATTTTAAATAATAAAGATTTGTTAACAATCATTAAACTTTATATCATTTTTGTTTAATTTTTAATTATTAAAATAAATTACACAACTACGCTAATCATATAATAACAAATTTACATTTTTATATATGTTGTATTTTGAAATTTTCAAAACGAGTATAAATTACTAAAACTGTTATAAATCTCACATAAAATTTTGTGACCAAGGTCTAATTTTTTTATAATAAGTGACAATGATTATAAAATCCTATGAACAAATAATTTTATTGTAATAGGTGTTTATATTAATATATATATCATATCTTATGAATAAATAATATTATTTTAAAAATAATTATAATTTAAAATTTAACTTAATTCTTATAAAATTATTTTTGATTAAAAAATTCTTTTTAAAATATAATTTTCTGATATTTTTAAACAAATAAATAAATTATACTAAATTAATTTTGAAACTTTATATATTCTAAAATTGAAATACTCTATCAACTGTTTCTTAAGAAAGCATTAGAGAACTTGATAATACTCTACCAATTAAGTCATGTGACACTCCGTTTATTTTCCATCACTCGAACATTGAAAAGTGAAAAGATATATGAAGCGGACCAATTAAACTTTAAGTTTTGATTTACAACTCTAATTACAATTGTTTCTGATCCTACGTATAGATAATTATATAAAAACTTCAAAATTTCAAATACATATAAAAACAATAATATGTAAATTTAAAATTTATCAGTACTAAACTTTTATATTTTAATTACATATACTCACCATGCGTAAGATGCAAGTATTATCCTAGTATCTTGATTAAACGATATAATATAGTAAAAATAGATTAAAAATCGATAACATGTTTTAACCACTTTCAATGACTAAAAAAAATCTTAAACACATATTCCAATGAAGAAAAACTTAACTCCACCAGAAATTACGAAAGAGCATTTTAACTCCACAATCATTCATTCTTTAATATGAATTTCTCAGGACTGTTATATTTGTATCTTAGATAAACATAATTACTTGATTATATAAATGTTTTTACATAGCGTACCAATTAAAGAGTACAAGTGCTATAGATAATTTCTTAATTTTTTGACAATTTCTTAAATTTTTGACAATTTCTCAGCATTTTTTCTATACTGTACTTACTCTTATTTTTAAATTTTTATTAATCAGCATTTTTTCTATACTGTACTTACTCTTATTTTTAAATTTTTATTAATAAATGTTGTTGAGATATTCTTGTAGATATCATCACTAAAGGCATGTGCATCAAGAGTTCATAAGGCAAGATCACACACTTCCCCAAAGAAGAAAAAAATATAATAATAGCTTGTGATGAACTCGGTTTGCAACGCTTGCTCATGATGAACCCGGTTAATAACTATTTTGTGGGTTCCACACCACATGCGGCCCGTTATTGAAATAAAATAAAATAATAAAAATTAAAATCTTGAATCCAACGCAAGTTCATTGATGTGCATGGCCTAATTGCTACAATAAAAGATCTCCATATCATACCTACTGGCTAGAAGTAGTGACTTTGTGGGCTAAAACCCTGAAGCTCGGAGGAATAACTGAAGCTAAGCCAATTCAAACTGCAGCAACTTCTTATTCCAAGCTTAAGAATAGGACTGAATAAACAACAGAGTGGCTTTTAGTGTGTCTGATCTCCTAAGAATGAGTGAAAACACTATGGCCTAGTGGTAATAGTTTTAAAACTTCTTCTATACCAGATATGAGGTTCGAATCCCAAATTACACAGTTTCTATACTAGATTTCAGTTCCCGAAAAACGTGAATGGTGAATTATGCAGATTAAAATCTACAGATTAGAATCTACTGTGGGCTGTAATATCGTCTATATAATATTTATCATAATTTGTAATGCATATTTAACCAATGTTACAAAAAAAAATCTCCTAAGGCTCTTTGACACAACAAGGTATCATAGCAAATAATATTTCCTAACAAAATGATTATATCATTAGAAGCAAATTAAGAGGAGGAACTAGATCGTCTGTTCTGGTGACAATATAACTATTAGTCCCTGATAACGAATGAATCAAATAAAAATCTATCAACTCCCTTACGAGAGAAAACTAAAAGATAAAAAACAGATTGGCAAAACCTGTTCGTGGCACTAGCAAAACTTTCCTACAAGTTGATGGTCTGACCATTATCCGGAGAGGTTTATGTACATCACTCTCTCCTAGTGTTAATTCACTAGCGGTAATCTTCAAGTAGAAAGTTTTCAAAACCAGTCCCTTTCAGTGTCTTTTGAACCTCTTCCCAGTTCTGTACGTGCTGTGACAAAGGACCGTGATGAATCTTCACTTGCCGACTCTTTAAATTAAGTTTAGGAACCTTTAGAAACTCTTGCACATCATCTAGTCTCTGCAAAAGGAAAGAAGTTCAATGTATAAAAAAAACAATGTTTGTGGTGAAACTAGTTAGGAAGCATAGTGAAAGAATATGTTCTCACGGTGCGGTTCTTGACAACATCTTCGTAGTAGAGGAAGATATGGCGAGTGGTATTGAAGTAAGAAAGTGCTTTTGTAGTCATCTCTTGAACTTGCTTCAGATCAGCTATCAAAAGGGTTGTGTTGATTAATGGTTTGTAGCGCGCTAATATCTCAGCCTGAAACCCATTTGTTTCACATGTTTAGTTTCACAAAAAACAAATGTGCAGAGATATGTAAACAACGAGACAGAGAAAGACGGAAACCTCTTTAGGAGAATGGACGTGGGACTTGTGAGTACCATTTAATAGTTTAGCATCTTTATCATAAGAGTTTGCAAGAACTGAAATCATCCGGCGCAAGAGGTTTCTTCTAAAGAGGAATATAGCAGAGACGCCTCTAGTTTTGAAGTATTCTACTATCTCTTCTTGGTGTTTCATTAAACCCTGCATATGTTTCATTCCAAACCACCAGCCACATCATAACAGACACAAAAATGAAACAACCAATGAAATATTAAAAATCATGTGAATTAGAAGTATAAAGAATCCGACAACTAATAAGAACATAAACATCGGAAAACAATCAAACATTATCCTTCTATTAATCCAATTCCTCAAAAATAGTTATCAGCATAACCAAACACCAAAATAGGCAAATAGACACAATAAGAGTATTGGCACTCAACTTTTCATTTGAGATCAGAAACATCAGAAAGCAATCAAACACACGAGTCCCAGGGATAAGTACAAATATAAACCACTCAGAACCAGAACATTATCCTTCTCTAAGTCCAATTCTAAAAATAGCTTTATCATCATAACCAATCACGATGCAGTTCTTGTAAACAAGTCTCATTTCAGGAAAGATTAGAGCTCAGCTCTTGTCCTATATCATAGTTTAGGTTTCGTCCTAAGAATATAAACACACAAATCTATAACTTCAGCATCGAAACTATACTAAAACAGAAAGTAAACGTTGTATATAAAGCACAGAGGTAATAAACACAGAGAGTAATTAGATATCGTAAACATAACAGATCTTTGTCCTTTATTACAATAAATAAATGATTTCAACATTTTTAGAGCCTTTATTGCAGGTAACAAACACACGGAGAGAGTAGTAGCAATCCACAGATACTTTATCTTTTAATTGCACTAAATGACTTTAAACATTTATAGACATTTACCTGATTAAGCATCCACTTCAAACCAACGGCAGAAGTGCACTCATTCTTAGAAGCACTACTCAACCAATCTAGATTATATACTTTGTCCAAGGTCTCGAAAATGGTGGAGACATTAGCCCTTCTATCTTTAACCGAAAATATCTCCCCGTTGGAGCTTATGTTAGTATGATTGTTTAATAAAGTCTCAAACCAGCCGCTACCAGATCTCTGCATTGAGAGAATCGCGAAGTACCTAACAGGACTGCACGAACATTCCTCCCTAACACACATCAACACATAACCATTAGATTCAAGACCCAAACAAAAGACTGACAAACAAATCTCAATACCTGTTGTATGTCTTGGGTTTAGGGTAATGTACATATGGTATGTCCCATAGTTCGATGTTAGGCTCAGGACAAGGCTTCTCAAACACTTCAACGTTCAAGAAACGAGCACTTGGGACGACACCGATTTGTTTAAGACAGATTGAGCAAATGTAGACAGCACAGACCATCACAAACATGAGAACGACCATTCTCAGCACAAGTGGGGATTTTTTAGGGAGCTTGAACACGAAACTATCCTGTAATTAAACAAATACATTAAAAGTGAATTGTTTGCTTATTTTAGAAACACAAAAACAAAAAAAAAAACATAAATCAATGACAGAAAAAAACATGAGTATCACAAAATTCGAAATTACGCAACAATCAAGGTGTCTTAAGATTCGATTTTTTACAGAAACTCATATCAATTCGATCTAAGTTCCTCAAAAATAAGCTGATGATTACTTTTAATAAAACTAATCGGATTATAAAAGCTTAAACAGAGGAAAATCTTCAATACCCAGAAAACAAAAAGGTACCTTTGGGATGAGAGAGTGTTCGTCGCCCATAGCTGCTTTGGTTTAGAGAGAGAGAGAGAGAGAGATTTAGAAAGGAAGGGAATAGATAAGCATTGAATTATACAGACACACCCTCCAGCCAGAAAAGTAAACACAATAATGAAAATCAAAAACACAAAAGTGGCTTTTCTCCGATCAGCCCATATAACAAGAGAGAAGTTAAAATAAAAATTAAAACAAAAACACAGAAAAACTCTCAGAATTTTTTTTTATTTAAAAAACAATTATTAGAGATACACGAGAGACTTTCTTTGTGGCGCTTTAGATGTTCGGCACTTGCACATAAGAAAATAAAACTTTAAGGGAACCCTTATACAATTGAAGGCGCAAGGTTCGAGACGGAAGTCTATATTACAAAACGACGTCGTTTGCTTCCGACATGAACACAATGGCATCTTCCTTTTTAAATTATTTTTATTTATCTCATATGATTCAATTAATTTACATTTAATAAATAACAATATAGTAAGACTATAATTAGCGTGTAATCCATACTTTTAGGTTTGACTTGTGTTTTCTTTTTAAGCTGTGGGAATCTCGATTCTCGGGTTAGAGTTTGAATTAATCTACCTGATTTACTTTGTTATTTGTTTCACATGTACCTCTAATTCTTTTTTTTCCCAGTGCTCACACAAACTCCACAACCGACAAACTTTTGCATGCTTTAGTTTTGTATATTTCAGAGGTGTTACACAAACAAGTGATAAATGTTAAACCACTTCTAATAGATCCTTCTATATTTTTTTCAACTAGTTTAATTTTATAATTGAGTACAGTTATATTTCAGTGATACTTTGATTTAAACTGAAAATAGAGCGATACTAATATATCTATAGAATAAACTAATTTTTATTCTAATAGAGTAAAATATAGAATACTATTATTATTACTCTAAATTCTAATTTAAAGTTCAAATAAAGTAGAAGTTGGAGACGTTTTTATGTCGAAGGGAGACTTGGATATATAGACTCATCTCATATTTTAATAAGAGAATTAGATTCTTATACGCGCAGTGTCGTACTTACTATGTAAGCAAAAAAACTTTTGCCTCAGACCCCCAATTTCCCAAAAATTAGGTATAACATAGTAGTTTTATTTAATACATTAGATTATCATCAGAAGTTCCAAAAGTTATTTTTATTTTATTGTTAACTTTCCAAATTAAAATAAAAATTTATTTATTGTATCAAAATTCCTAAATAAAAAAGGAATAGAAATCTCAACTACTTTATACATATCTTCATATCTCACGTATTATCTCACCATCTTTTTTCTTTGTTTCTTGTTGTGTGCTTCTATCAATAAGTGTATCTTTTCATTTAATCATCACATCTCTTCTTGTGTTAAGGTATATGTTTCTTCATGTATAGACCTCGTAGTGCTGATTCTTCTAGTTCTTAATTTTGCTAATTTAATTTCTTAAACCAATGTATACATTAATACATGATACGTTGTTATTGCAGTGTTGATTGTTTTATAGTTGTGCTAATTTGATCTATTATATTACATGAAATTATGTCTAGAGTATATCTTACCGGAGCACAAAAGAAACAAAAAAAAAGACAAAGCTGATGCGTTGGTGAAATCAATGCAAGGTTCTATGGAAAAGTTTCTTGTAAAACCTGCAACTCTTAATGACTCTGCTGTAGCTGATGATGAGTTTGAAGATCCAATGGAAGAGGAGAATGCAAATAATGCTGAGAATGTTAATGGGGAAGATAAGGAAGCTGACATCAAACACGATGAAAATCTAGGTGAAAAAGGGCATGAAGATGTAAATGAGAAAAAGGTAGAAATTTAGATATTTATGATCCTGGCAATTGGGGAAAAGTTGAATCTGGATTAAGACTTCTCATTGTTGAAAAATGTCCTGCTCTAAGACTACCAAAAGATTTTATCTATCCAAGGGAGAAGACAAGTGGTCGACATTTTTCTCATGCATATTATATAAGATCTTTGAGTAATGGGAAAAAGCAAGACAGAAGGTGGCTAGTTTATTCAAAAACATTAGATAAAATCTTTTGTTTTTGTTGTAAGTTGTTCACTCGAGATAAAAATCATAGTCACATGGCATCTAAAGGATTCGAGGATTGGAAAAATATTTTGGATAGGCTGAGACATCATGAAACTAGTCAGGAGCACATCAAATGAATGAGTAAGTGGATGGAACTTGAATCAAGGCTGCAGAAAAATCAAACAATTGATAAGCATGTGCAACAGGAACTCAACAAAGAAAGAAACCACTGGAAAGATGTGATGGTTAGAATTTTTTCATTAGTAAAAACTCTTGCTAAACAAAATTTAGCATTTCGTGGGAAGAATGAAAAGTTAAGAGTAGATGGCAATGGAAACTTCTTAAGTTTTATTGACTCAATTGCTGAATGGGATCCAGTAATGAGAGAGCATGTTAGAAGGTTTGAAGATGGAGAATCTCGTTATCACTATCTAAGCAACATAATTCAAAATGAGTTGATAGCAATGATAGCTGATGAGATCAAGGGAAGAATTATAAAAACGATTCAAAGTGCGAAGTATTATTCAATCATTGTTGATTGCACCCCAGATATTAGTCATCATGAACAAATGACTCTTATACTTCGATGTGTGGATGCTTCAGCAGCTTCTGTTAAGATCGGAGAATTTTTCCTCACATTCTTAGTAGTTGATAATACTTCTGGAGAAAGACTTTTTTGCGAGACTCAAGATGTGTTGGTTGCTCTTGGTTTAAATATTGACGATGTGAGGGGACAAGGATATGATAATGGGTCAAATATGAAAGGGAAACATAAAGGAGTACAAAAAAGATTTCTTGATGTTAACCCAAGTGCATTTTATACACCATGTGGTTGTCAAAGCCTTAATCTTGCACTTTGTGATATGGCAAGCACTTCTGAAAAATCGATTTCATTTTTTGGAATAATCCAGTGCATTTATTGTGTGTTTGCATCTTCAACGAAGCGGTGGAAGATTTTGGAAGATATAGTAGGAGGTTTGACAGTTAAATCTTTATCGCATACACGTTGGGAGAGTCATGTTGAATGTGTCAAGGCAATAAGATTCCAAGCTCCAAAGATAAGAGATGCTTTAATTTATATAGCAGAAACTACCGATGACCCAAAAACGCAACGTGATGCCGAGTGTCTTGTTACAAGTGAAACACATGGGATTGAAAGTTATGAATTCTTGCTGTCTACGGTGATCTGGTACAAAGTTTTATTTGCTGTTAACACAGTAAGAAAGAGTTTACAATCAGAAGACATGAATAATGAAGTCGCTGTTTCCCAGTTAAAAGAACTTACTTCTTTTTTTCCAGAAGTACAGAGATACGGGTTTTGAAAGTGCAAAATTAGAGGTTAAAGAAATTGCAGAAGCTATGGAGATTGAAGCAACATTCCCAACGAAAAAGAAACGTGTCATCAAAAGAAAAAAGTTTTTTGACGAGGAACCAGAGATAATGGATGAAGCTGATTTATCTCCGGAAGAGAGCTTCAGAATTTATTATTTCCTCCAAGTTATGGATCAAGCTATTTATTCTCTTGAGACAAGGTTTGAGCAGTTTCATAAGTATGAACAGATCTTTGGTTTTCTGTTTGATTTGGAAAAATTGAAGTCAGCAACTGACGAGAGTTTGAAGACATATTGTACCAATCTTGAAGCCACTTTAAAGCAAGGAAACCATTATGATGTTATTGGGGATGATCTGTTTTTTGAACTAACAGTTCTAAGAGATGCTTTGCCACAACACTACAAGAGACCTGTTGAAGTTTTAAACTTTCTGAAAGGAATGGAAGAGTGTTATCCATACTCATGGATTGCTTATGAAATACTATTGACGATTCCAGTTTCAGTCGCCTCTGCTGAAAGTAGCTTTTCCAAATTGAAGTTAATAAAATCTTATATGCGATCAACCATGTCACAAAAAAGGTTGAATGGCTTAGCGATCATATCTATAGAAAGAGAACTAGCTAGGAATCTAGATTATGAATATCTAGTGAAAGAATTTATTGAAAAAGAGAGAAGAAAGATTATGTCGTAGTTTTCTTTATTATTGTTTTAATTTTTTTAATGTTGTTTTAACAATACGTTATATTTTTATGAAATTTTTTTTCGTTAAAAGTCCCCATTTTTTTATATTTGCCTCAAGCCTCCGTAGACCTTCGCACGGCACTGTATCCGCGCCATGCGCGGATTATTTATATTTATATTAATGTTTTATATTTTAAATGAACATTTAGTGATTTGATAGAAAAATTTAAAATTTTGGTGTAGCGTTTTGTTGTTTTTACTTTTTAGATCATGATCCGCTATTGTGAGCAGATTTTTTTAAAATATCATGTGCATATATATGATTAACTTGTGTATGTATGATTATGTGACTTGATGATTTTTTTACTTGTGAAAATTGTATTATATCTGTATGGTATTCAACCATAGTTGGTTGATAAATGTTGTTTCTATGTATTTTGATGTCTATAATATTTTAATTATTTGACTGTTTTAATTATTTTTGTCACTTTACTCAATAGATTTACATTATTTGTTACATTTATTTAAAAGAAGATAATACATTGTTGATTTATAGACATAGAAAACTCTAAATTAACTTACTTGGAACCTCTTTTGAGTAAACATAGTATCAACTTTATTTACAACTAGATCGGTCGAGCGGGTGTCATTTTTCATTTATATTGACAAAACAATCTATTTTCTACTTCAAGAATGCCATATTGTATAATATCACATACATTCAAATGTGTATATAACATCCGTGCGGTTACGCGGTTATGTATATCTTATCTATTGAGTAAAAAAATTTAAAACAACTAATTGGATATTATTTTCAGTTTTGATGGAGTATTTGGAATATATTCATATTTTAATGATAGATATAAGGATATATCCAATCAGTTGTGATGGCAAATTAGAATAGATGGTTACATATATATATATATATATGTTTATATATTATTTGTTGTAATCAAATGATGGTTTCGAAAATATTTTTTAAATTAGTTAGGAAAGATAATTAGTTTATCTTATGGTATGGTCAAATATTTTGTGGTCTAGCTATAGTTTTGCTATGAATAAGTGACAATGAGATATGGTTTCATTGGGATTTTCAGTATGTATAGAGAAATGTAGAAAACATTTGCAAACGTAAGTATAGATTTATAATTAATATGATGTTTATGTAGTGGAAGACAATGTGATTTTATTGATTATGTCGAAAAATGCATGAATGTTACCGTATATGTTAATATGTTGTAAATAAATCATTAATATATGTCATATATGTTAATATATATGAAGAAATTTATTATAGTTAGCAGAAGCGTATTTTTAGAAGTGTAGTTGTTGTAGATAACAAATATTTGTCGTGATATATATATATATATATATATATATAAGTGTTATCATTATATTAAGTGGTTATATATTACTAAGGAATAAATGAAATCAGAATTTCTAGGGAGGGTCCATTTAAAAAAAAAAAAAAATCACACATGAAATGAGATTGTGACTTCTATTTTAATATAATAGATATCAAAAGTAAAATAATTCAAAAAGAATTAATCGAGTCTATAAATGAAGGTAATATGGACCAGAAAAATAACTTTTAAAGTATAAGTAACTATGTAATTAAATTATTTGACTTAAAAATTGGGTCTAAGATAATACACAAAATAATAAACCATTAATATAGGCTTACACTCAGTTGTTGTAAGCCACTAATTAACATAATAGTATGGGAGTCAAATATGTTTATTTGTTCACAAAAGATCCTTTGATTGATGGTATATCTACTTTATTTATTCATTTGGTTTTTAAAATTCTAGAAAGATAAATAGAGATTATATATGTTTTTAGTTAGTTTAGTTAGTATAATGTTAGGCTTTTCAATATTATTTTAGGTAATATCTATTCTATTAGTTTAGAATCATATTTTTATCTACCGATTTCAATTTCAATTTTAAATAGTCCAACAAAACATGTAATAATATTTGAAGCAATATAAATATGTAACATTATTTAAAGCATTATCAAATGTAACAATATTAGTGTTAAAAATGTGACTTTATTCAAAGATTACAAAATATTTGCAAGACTATACAAAATCTTTACATTTGGATTTAAACTATATGCCTCTGACACATATGTTGAATTGAGCATTTAATATTTTATAATTTAACTTTTAAAAATTTAATATATGTTTCATAATAAAGCTTTTAATGGCTTTGATGTATATGTACTATAAATAATCTAAACGCAAATATACTCAAATAATTATTGTCTTTTCTTTATCATACTATTCAAAAGTTAGACAATGAGAAAAAGAAACATTTCATTCTTGTGACCACATAGTGTGTAAGCGTTTGTATGAATTATAGTGCAAAGTCAAAGATTCATATACAACGTCAGAGGTGGAAAGGAGATCAATACTCGTTAGAGTTTTGGCAGTAGAATGTCTACGTAATTATATTATTGGTTACGTTTACAAAATTATAATGTACTTAGGAAGAAGTGGATTATTCTATTTTCTTTAAAGGAAGTTATATTGTACTGTATAACCATATAATTAGGAATGTTATAATTTTTTATAATAGACTATGAATAAGTCCAAAACTTAAAGAGTAATTGCATCACACACACAAGGAAAATGCCGTAATTAGCTATCTACACATTTCTTGTCGTTTTGTGATGTTTCTCTCTGATACCTTTTACCATTTTGCCCCTATGTCTAAAAGTTACAAACTTGTGTCTTTGGTTCCATCGACCACCTCTTATTTCTCATTGTTAACTTCGTTTACATCATCAGTTACGAAACTGCAACACTTGTCAAACGAGAGAAATCTAACCATTTACATAATTTAAATTTTTTTAAATTTTTTTTGTAACGCTTCGATCGAGGTTTTGTAAACACACACCCCCTCTCTTCTTTAAAACTGTTTCTTCTCCGACCAAAAATCGCTAACATCTTATCTGAATCCTTTCGTTCAAGTCGTATTTGCTCAATATTTTTTCTAAATGGAGTCTACCGCCGGCGATCCTCTTATACCATCATTCCCCGAAAGAATGTTTGCGTTAGGGGAAGAACCAATGGGCATTAGGGTAACCCCTTATCACAAACCATCTTGTATCTCAAAGATTATCAACGCCTTAGTAGAAGAAGAAGTCAATTTCATAAGAGAATCTTCATTTGGGAAACTCCTTGAAATCGCCGAGAAACCTTCATTTTCCGGACGCGTTGGCCGATTCTTGTTCTCACGCCTTTTGAAGATTCGTAAGAAGTACGAGGCGTGGTTTCTATTCGCCGGAAAACCAATTAGGTTCTCGATGAGAGAATTCGCACTAGTAACCGGTCTCAATTGTCGTCCATATCCACCGAATACGAAGAAGAGAAGCAAGAAGTTCTTATCGGAGACGCCTTACTGGGGAGAGCTTTTCGGCACGTTGACGGAAGTCCCCGTGAATTCTGTTGTCTCAATGCTGAAAAACAAGACGGTTACTGACAGAGGAATGAGGATAAAGTACGCACTACTCGCTCTGCTCTCTGCCGTAGTGCTTCCTACGTCTCACAGACCCCGCATATTACATTCTGCGGCGGAGAAGATCAGGGATCTTGATCAGTTTCTTGCCTTTCCATGGGGGCGTGCATCTTTCGATATGCTGATGAGCAGTATCAAAGAGAGAGATGAAGTTTCCCTATCACAGAATACGATCGTGTTTAAAGGTTTTGTGATGGCAATCCAACTTGTCCTTATAGAAGCCGTTCCTTCACTATTGGGAGTTGTAAAAGGAGGAGACTCGTCTGGTTCAGAAGCAGACTCAGAAGACGAGGAGGAATCAGCAGTTGTTGATAGGGAAGGCAAGAAAAGTATCAACACAGGCCTTATACGTTCCATTGATTCGGCTGGAAAGGTATCTCTCTTCCTTCACGTTTCTTGTCTCTTAGTTTTTCAGTAACTCCGTTTAGCAATTAATGTTTGATCTCGTTTATCATGCTTTACTACTGATTAGCATTGCTAAACATATTAAGAGCACATACACAAAAAATAGTAGCCGATTAACAATAGCCAAATCATCAGTAGCACATTCTCAAATATGTTAGCATGCCAAACAATATTGTTGTGTGTGTTTTTTTTTGGTTCCCCCTGTATTCCTGAGGTTGATTTTATCTTATAGGTACGAGTTGTTTCCATAATATCTGATGGTGCTGAACTACCCAACTGGGAGGCAGTCGCGGGTTGTGACGACGAGGAAGATGTTCTCGTTGATAATATGGTGAGAGCAGTCAGCGAAGGATATGAATTCTCGAATTCAAGTTTCAAAGGTGGTGCGACCAAATCTGATGTGTGTCGTATGCGTGACGAAGCTATAAAAGCTAACAAGAATCGTAAAGAAGCAAATGCTCGTCAGAAACAACCTGTCACGGAAGGTATTGATGCAGAGTATGTAGCTTCCATTGTGGCAAACAGGATATCTGCAGATATATCCAACATGGACGATAAAATAAAAGACATTTCTCTGTCTCTACGCAACTCGCAAGAGGAATTTCAGAAAAAGATGGAAGATCTTTTCAGAAGTTCCTTAAAGGAAATCACGGACTCCATTACTAATGCTTGCACCCGCCCTCACGTTCAACAGACTGACCAGGCTGAACAAGAAGACACTGGGAAAGAATCTCGTCCTGGTGCACAGACATCTTCTTGTGCTGCGGCCGACATAATTGAAGAAGCTCTCCGGTTTGCCAACAAGGAGACAACCAATACGTGTGAAGTAAGTTTGTTTCTAATTGTTAGCAGTCCAACAGTTTTATTGCCCATAAATGTCATTCTGTAATAGTTCTTCTTTGTTCACTGTTTCAGGAGTCAAATGAAGAGAACATGACAGACGGCTTGTCCCACGGCGCCGGTGGGTGTGGGGAAGGTCACGAGACTTTACTAAACCGGGACATTTCAGAGGAAGACACTGTAAATAAACCAATTTTTCTCACTTGTTTAATCTTGCTAATCATCATGCCCGTATATACATTTGCATTGTTTAGCAAGCCAACAAATAGTAAAATACACACATGGTGTTTCATCATTTTCTCTTACAATGTACAGGTTGAACCTGGCGTTCCTCCTACTATTAACTCGCCTGAAAGAACTACTGAGCCCCCTCTTGACGTCGAGGAAGCAAATCAGGTTTTTTTGCCTTGTTTAATTTTGTGTGGAGCTATAAAAACTCAGTTTTACCTTTGTGCATGCTTTCATATGTAGGAAACCTTTGGAAGAGACCTCCATTGTCCGGAGCCCTCCTTCTCTATTGGTCTCACTCAACTGAACAAAGGAAATGCTCAAAATTTCGACCATGTACCACACGATGACAACGACGATTCATTACACGAAGGAGATGTCGATGAGGAAGGTCCTATTCTTAACCGTAAGAGCAAGAGAACCAAAGTTGTGCCAAGGAACCTTGTTGGTGATTATCAGTGTGACATCGGTATTCTCGCTCGTGCCTGGGAATCTTACATTAACGCGATTTGCAGAACGCCTAGCATTGACTACGCTGCCAAATTTTCGAATCTTCGGGAGTTAATGGATGGATCTAAAGTGTAAGTGAAGTAGTATTGCATGCTAACGTATAATTTATCTCCGCTATTATATTAAGTATCCTGTCAATGTCTATCTACATCGCAAGTAATATTTTTTATTAGCAGTGTTATAGATATTGGTGGCGCAATTCTCCAATCTAGCGATCTCTCTGCAATTGTTGATAGGTCTTCCCATCTAACTCCGAAGGTCAATCTCTTGAAACTCACTTATTTTTTTTTTATACTAGTGCCTCACATTTTTCTCTTCGATTTTCGACAGATGTTGGATGTCCTCATTCACCACACACGTTCCGTGTTTCTAGCTAATTCAGATCACATGCAGTCGAAGAATTCTGTTTTCCTGGACACCAAGTTCTTGTCAATTCTTTCCAAGTCATTTAGCAAGTTCTCGAAGGCGGTTAAGAAGGACAAAGTCCGGTTCCCAGCAGGTTTGTGCTCTCTTTTGGCTGGTGACTGCCCCATCACGGAAGTTAGTCGATTTTATTTCCCCTTCAACTTCGACAAACAACATTGGGTCGGAGTGTGTGTCGACGTCTCTCTATCTCAGGTTATTGTGCTTGACTGCAACTCATCTTTGAAGACGGACACAATGGTGGCATCAGACCTTCGACCCATCACACAAATGTTCCCCTATATTCTTAAGCAAGCCGGAAGACAGCTCACAGCCAAAGAGATGAAGCCTCTTTCTATTGATAGGCCACGAGCCATCCCTCAGAATAGGAATTTATTTGAGTCTGGTGTCACCACTGTTGTGCTAATACAGGCTCATGCTTTTGGTGGTGTTGATGTATGCAAATGCATCACTCCGGAAGTTCTTGACACTGAGGTACAACGGATTGCGGTGATGATGTACGAAGAAAATGTAGCCCCCCTGTGATGTAGTGTTCGCGTCCCCCTTAACTCCCTTATGTTGTCATGTTATTTTCCTTTTGTTTCAGCATGTTAACTCGGATTTTATGCATGTGTTTATTATGCATGTTTGGATTTCATTTGGATTTTATGCATGTGTTTATTATGGTCATTGTTCTCAAATACATATTAGCAAAATATGATCAAGTGGTTTTACCAAGCGTGCTAAAACACTTTTTTATCACTTGTTTAATTTCCTTTTGCTAAATAACAAAGCCCAAGATGTACATTCTCATTCATATGCACTAAACTTAGTTAGCCCGATAACGTTTTCGCGTTGACGATTTGTTCAGTCAATGAATTGAGCCCAATTACAAGTTTGTCGATGTCGGCCCACTTTTAGTTTTACATTTTTTCTTAGTTGTAGTAATTTACGATAGCCTGATAACTATATTTTATGTATGTAAACACAGTCGAATAATCAAACAGCCCAAGATCTACAATCTCCTTCATTTGCGGTTATCTAAGTTAGCCCGATAACGATTTCGTCTTGTCGAATCGTTCAGTCAATGAATTGGGCCCAATACTTAGTTTGCTGATCCCCGGCCCATCTTTTAAGATTTAAATTGTTTTTCAGTTATACAAAATTACGTTAGCCGGATAACGATATTTTGTTGATGTGAAAACAGCGAAGAGTAATATTATTTTTCAGTTGCAATAAATCTTGTTAGCCGGCTAACGATTTTTTGTTGATTTAAATACACTCGAATAGTCACACAGCCCAACATCTACACTGCCCTTCATTTGCAGTAATCTAAGTTAGCCCGTTAACGATTTCGCGTTGATAAATTGTACAGTCATTTAATAGGGCCCGATAATAAGATGTGGGTCTCCGGCCCATTTAGACCCTATTTACTTCCTTTTTTCATCCTCAATGAAGCTGTATTACCTCATCCGCTTAAGTTAGCCCGATAACAAATTCGCCTTGAAGAATCGTTCAGCCAATGATTTGGGCACAATACTTAGTCTTTTAATCCCTGGCCCATTTTTTAGATTTACATTTTTTTTTTAGTTATAGTAAATTACGTTAGCCGTACAACGATATATCGTTGTTGTGGAAACAGTCGAAAAGTAATATTGTTATCACATACAATAAATTTCGTTAGCCGTATAACGTTTTCGCGTTGATGAATTGTACAGTCCTTTAATTGGGCCCGATAATAAGTTGTGTGTCTCCGGCCCATTTAAACCCTATTTATTTCTTTTTTTTTCATCCTAATTGAAGCTGTATTACCTTAACCTAGTCGCCGCTCGAGATAAAAGTGATGACAAACCTATCGAAGAGCAGCTCCTCGTCCCAAGGAGGTAATCAAAAATTCCCCTTAATCTGGTCTCATGCCTCCGTCTCTGATAATGTATTTTCCATTTTCCAGCTAACAGTAGCTGCCGCAATCGCGGAGCAGAAAGAAGCAGGGGGATTCCGACACATTGTAGATGCGGTGAGGTAGTCGTTATCAGGACTTCCGGCACCGTCAAAAATCCTGGGAGGCTCTTCTACTGTTGTCCCCTTGGATCTGAAGGGGTAACATTTATTTAATTTTGTTTTTTTGATTAACCTATTCTACTTTCTTTTTCAAATATTATATTTTGTTCTAGGACAAATATCATCTTTTTACATGGACCGACGAACGTATTGTCGAAGAAGTTGAGGATCTTAAGCTGTTGTTGTGTGATTTGAAAGAAGAGTTTTCTGAAACGCGTACGGAGGTGGGTGGTTTAGCGAAGCAACTTGTTCAGAATCAGCACATTATCGACATGTACGCTAAGGGTAGCTGTAGTGGATGTTGTACTATATTATAGGTCAGTCGTATTTAGATGATGACCATCCAGACCCACCCCATGCGTTTTATAAAATGTCTGTTTTTGTTGTTGTCATTGGAGATCCAACTCTAATGTTATAATGCCGGCTAAATTTCTTTTTTGGTTCAATGTTTTTGTATGTTTCTGTTGTAGTGTCAGTTAACAATGCTAATTTTCGGCTCCCAAATATCTATCATAATATAGCTGTCTCATTTGAACTCCATCAATCCTAATTATAATTTTGCAACTATCCCAATTCATGGTTTACCTTTCATATAGCTGAAACACGCCGTATATTAGCGTCGAGTTGGAATTTTTTTTTCATGCTAGACAGTCAAATAGCATGTGGACGATATATATTAGCATGGCCTAGCAATTACATTTACATGATGAGATTTTCTTTATGTTTGCTGTTTTAATTGAACTCCATCAAAACCAACTATAGTTCTCCACCATCCCAATGCCCCATGTTTTTACATGCACACGAAATATATTAGCATGTTCACGCAAGGATAAGTTCAGAAGTATATTACATTTATTATGCTCCTCCTATGAGTTTAATTTAACCACCTTTTTTGGTCTAATTTGTCCACGGTTACTATTTTATAGTGCTAACCACATCCAATTAGAAACACATACATTCATTCTTAGCGATATAATATTCGTAACAGCCATGTTAGTTAGGATGCTGAAATATTTTAAGTTTCCATACATGCTAATCATTCATATCGCATGTACACGAAAAATATTAGCCTATACAAAAAATAGTTTAAAATGCTAGACAGCCACATAGCATCTACACGAAATATATTAACATGTACATGAAATATATTATCATGTCAACGTAATAAATAGTTCAGAATTATGATTCATTTGTTATGTCTCTCCTATTAAATTATTTTAACATTTATTTTTGGTTTACTTGATCCATGGTTACTATTTGGTAATGTTAACCACATCCAAGTAGAAACACATATTTTCCCATCGTTAGCCATATAATACGTAAAACCGTCATGTTAGCTTAGAAATTATGACGCCCAAAATAAACAGAGGAAGTTTTTATTTATGATTACAATGCGATACATCATAGATACTACACCCCTTTCATGATGGGATTTTCTTTCTGTTGCTCATAAACTTTAGTTAATCCATGAGCCCAGACCCAAAATGATTCCACCTCTTTCCGGACAACCTTCCATTCGCATCAAACTCCCTCCGACATACATATTCTTCCAACTTTTTCATATTGCTTCCTTGCATGTAGCTTTGTTGTGTCCCGACCCCTACAACGGCTACACAAAGTCCTCCTTCGAATCCGCTTCATCTGCAAACCGATAAACCATTAACCGGTAAACCATAAACAGTCACAATGTAACTCTATTAACATTGCTTAGGTAACTCACAATTTTTTCACCCCTCGAGAGGAATCTCTGTTTCTTTGGCCTACCAGGTGGCCTTCTCGTTGTTGGAGGGTATAACTTCATGCCATCCAAATCATCAGCCAAGTCAGTCACCTCCCTATTGTCTGGCACCCGTAGCACAGTTCCTGAATATGCGGCCCTTAGCTCTTCCACAGTGTATGCAGGTAAAACCAAGGACTCGACGCTAATTTTCCCCTGTATTACCGCAGCAACGGCATGGGCGCATGGGATAGCAAGCATCTGAAATTCGTAGCAGCTACAAACCTTCTTAGCAAGGTTAACATGAAAACTACCACCGATCTTGTTACGCACCTCGTACTCATCTTCCGCTATCAGAGTAACTAGGTAGCCCCCACCTAGTTCGAAATTCCTTGTTAGCATACCTGCAACCTTCGGCGTCATTGCTCCTCTATTCTTGTTCGCCGCATCTCGACGTGTAGCGAACCACTCAGTTAATTTGGTACGGATGAAGTTGATCAACGGTATTATTGGCAATTCTCTAGCTTCACGCAAAACGGCATTTCAAGACTCTGCTAAATTACTCGTCATGATATTGTATCGGTTTCCCGGAAAATGGGCTCTTGCCCAATGCTCCAGTCCAATGTCCAGGAGATACGCTGCGCAACCTGAATCCATGCTCTTAATCTCGTTGAAAATGCTATAGAAGTCCTGCATCCTGAAAGTGCGCGCTGCCTTTGCTACGAGATATTCCAAGTGTTTTGCTCTAAAATTTGAACGTATGTTCCTCTTTAAGTGCACAACGCAAATACAATGTCCCGCTGCTGGAAAGACCTGCACGAGTCAGTTACATAGAAATGTTAGCATGTAAACGATTAAACTAGCAGAGAAATGTAAATGTTATCATGACAAGGTAAGTGGATACCAACTTAAAAGATCAACGTACCTTGCTAACGCCTTTTGTTATCGATGCGTGTCTATCAGAAACAAATGCCACACCCTCCCCACCTCTGACAAATGATGTCATCTGCTGGAAAAACCACTCCCATGACGCGTCGTTCTCACTATCAACAACTGCAAAAGCTAATGGGAAAATCTGGTAGTTTCCATCTTGTGCAGATGCCGTAAGCAAGCAACCGGCATATTTTCCCTTCAAATGCGTTCCGTCAACCACAATTACCTTCCTCATATTCTCATAACCTTTAATAGACGCCCCAAATGCTATAAACATGTACTTGAAACGTTCTGCGGCGCCATCAATTGTTTCTGTAAAAAGCCTTGTTATTGTCCCTGGATTCGCAACAACTAGCCGCTTCAAATAGTCGGGTAGCTGATTATAAGAAGATGTCGCGGTGCCCTTCACCTTGTCAATGGCCACGTCTCTTGAACGCCACGCTTTCCAGTACGATATATTGACATCATGATCTCCACGCATCATCTGTCTTATTTCCCGTGGTCTTGGTCCGTTGCAAGCTCCACCGAACTTGCTTCTCATTAGCTCGCCGATAACTGTGGCTGTTGCTTGTGTTTGATAGCCTCCTCGTTCGTCCACGGAACAAGTGTGTTCTGAGATTACTTTCCTTACCTCGAATACTTTTACGTCCTTCAGCTTTACTGCATATACTCTCCAAGGGCAACCCTCCCCACAGCACTCAAGAACCATCAATCCTGGTTCTGATTTCCTACTTCTGAAACAAAACTTCTTGTTTATCGCGTGTACTGCCATGTACTGTTTAAACTCGTCCCTACTCCTGAATATCATTCCTACTTCAACCTCACCATCGTACTCACCAATTTCACCTGAAAAAAATATGTTTAGCCAGTTTTTTTTTTGTCACTTCAATAGTTATGGTTAATGTTCTGTCGATCTAGAATGCTAAATATGTGCGTAGCATGTTTTCCTTTGGATAACATAAAAAATGCTAAACAATTCTATAACATGTGTACGCATTTCGTTAACATTGCTAACCCTTTTAATAGCATCGCAATGTTATTGTTATCATGCTAACATGCTACTATGTTCCTTATGTGAATTTTCTTATACTAAAAATCTTGGAAAAACACATGTAGTTCTAACAATGCTATATAAGTCTTAGGACAAGAGTATACTCTCAACAATGTTTATCATCATCAGATTACTATAGTTAATATCCTTATTTTTAAAAATATATGACTTCAGATGTAAGAAAAACATAGCACTAATAGGATATTACACCGAAATACATTATAGCTGACATAAACCGACATTGGTGAGTTTTGTTACATCACATAAACTTCCACTTAACCGCCTAGTAATTTTGAAAATCTAGGACAACCCGATTGTTAACACGCTAAACAACGGAATAGATGATAACAAGAAAATTAGCATACCAACAGAAATGCAAATAAACAAAATAAAGCCATTACAAAGTACGCGGTCTTTCCGAAGTATCGTGACCGGACTCAACACCCACCTTCAGTGCTACTCCCTTCAGAGGAAGTCTCTGCGTTCCTCTCTTTTTGTTGCCTGGAACCTTCCCCCTTTGTAGCACAAACCATTGCCAACTTCAGCATGGGTTCAATAGTTTGGTTTACGCTTGGTTGAGTGTCCAACGGTTGCGTAGTGGCCAACACCAAACCGAGTGCCGCATCCATCTCTGCGCAAAAAAAAATTATGTTATCTAAACGTTTTTTGAAAAAAATTTGCCACGTTGAATGTCGAAAATTTTGTTTAGCCGGTTAACATAAGCGAATATAAAAAAAAATTGAAAAGATGCGAGTCAATTTGTTTAGCAGGATAACAGAATTGATGTACTGTTTATCTAAACTTTTTTAGAAACTCAATTTTGTATACCAAATTCACTTACCGGTGTTCGTCGGCTGAGTTAGTGGACCAATTTCCGCTTCCGATGAACCTGTGAAAGAGACGTCGCTGCCATCAATGCCATCGGGGGATGGGCATAACCCCAACGAATGCCAAAACCCCATTTCACTAGTAATGCGCTCCGCAGGAGTTGGCTGCGCTGTTTGTTGGGCAACGTCTTGGTTTCCTTGGGCCGTTGCACCTTCTAAAATTCAAAATATCAATTAGTAAGATAGCTATGTTATCTTGCTAAACAGAACACGTTTAAGTAAAATTCTATCATATTATCCGACTAACCATTTGTAGGTTGCTGAGTTCCTTCATCCATTGCCGCTTGTTGTTGGGTCGGTGTCTGCTCCGTCATTGTGCCTACTTGTGGTGTGTCCCCTACAACAACGTCTCCGGGCAAAGTGGCAGTGTACCCGTTTTGTACTGTGTGGTCGGAAACGAAATTTTGCCAATTACCCGGTTATCCAGCTAACCGATCAGCACTCAAGGTATGTTTAAGAATATAGAATGTTAATCAATCAAACTTAGTTGGCTCACTCACCCGCTACGGTTGTTGGTTGGTCACTCGATTTCTGAACCGGCATGCCTGACACGTCCATACCCACTTCCCACATAACTGGGTGCGCAACCCCCTGATGACCAGGCCCAGCCACGGTGGTATCCTCACCGGAGCCACCTTGATACAAAACAATGCCAACATTACATCAGTTTATGTTAGCCGGCTAACAGTAAGTTCCTATAATGTGGAAATAGCTTACAACATAGCAATACCATCTTATTAAACCACATACCATTTTCCCCACGTCCATGATCACCTACAACGGGTTCAACGACGTTGGTATCAACACCTGCGACATCTTCAACAAAAACAGTACATCAGTTTATGTTATCCTGCTAAACTAATTGACTCACAACTTTTCAATTTTTCTATATTCTCTGTTAACCGGCTAAACAAAATTTCCTACATTAAACATAGCAAAATTTCGTACATAATAACATAAATCAACCACATACCATTTCTCGCACGTCCAAGTGCACTTTCACCAGGACCAACCACTGTCGTATCAATACCAGAGACACCTTCACTCATAACATCAACTCATTTTCGTTAGCCGGATATAAAAAACAATCATACTACATAACAAAATTTCACCAAACTAACACATACCATTTGGTCCACCCCCCTGTGCATCTTCAACCATCTCTGTGTCATCGTCGTCCAGCTCGATTATCTCTCTCAACCTCTCCATCTCGCGTCGTTGATTAGCCATATAGTTGTCTGCGAAAGCCATTTCCAACGAAACTCGGTGGAAGAGACGCAAACTGTCCTCTGGAAACAAAGCATGCATCACTCTTTGTGTCTGTGCATGACGGTTACCAAAGACTAAATCTGTTTCAGTAAAAAACAAAAATTAAACATCCACCAGAGAGTTTAACATGTAAACTTATTGTACTAAGTAGAAAGCAATCGTTCTTACTTTCGTACGCGGCTCGTGAGCTATCATTCGCCGTGTGATCGAAGACATACATTATATGCCCTATTGCAAAATTAGCACGAGAGTTAAACTCGTATTCAGCAACATCTATTGGACCCATCGTTATCATCAGAGGAAGCTCAATCCCGCAAATTCCTCCATGAAGAAACCAAGATAACACAGCTGTGCACGAGATTGTCGTCGGTGGTGTCCGGTTACCACTTGGTCCGAGCAACGCAGTGGGAAGTCGGTGAGTAATGACTAGTGGGGTATACGGACTTAGACCGTACCTCTGCCTTACGAGATGGTCAAGGTCATTGTAGCTGATGGTTTCATATACAACCACCCTATATGCAATCTCGTCTGGATGCCTAATGAACTCCCACTCTTCTTCACTACTTTTCTTCCACTGTCCTCGCCAGAAACGCACACATCGCACCATCTGTGTAAAAATGTTGACAAACTTGTTAGAATCAATAAATAGTTATTACATGTTACTAACCACTAAAGATCTAATGACATGCATCATTTTAGTCGACTAAAATTTCTGTTATCTTCTGAACACTCATTTACGGAAGAAACTAGAGAGAGACAACCAAGAATCCTATTAAATGAAGATATCTCAGCAGGCGATTAATGCATGTACGCAAGAAACAAGAGAGAGACAACAACAAACCTAAATAAATGAAATCTCGGACGAGATGGTGATGATTACTCATAAATATACAAGATCTACCCGTCTTAATTCTACAATGATTCAAAACAAATGAGTCGAAATAAATGCAGGTTTAATACACTTCCTTAAAATCGTACAAGACAACAAATTAATGACAGACAGTTTAATGACAACAGATACAAAAAAAAAACAGAATGAAACAGATTTAATGCAGCTCGTTAGAACATTCCAACGACAGAGAAAACAACTTCGATTTTTCTGTCAGGAATAATCACCTTTGATGTTTCTTTGTTGAAGTGTGAGTGAAAACTCATCGTTAAGCTTCCTGTTATAGCCGAACCTCGAGTACATCTTTTCCAAACACCCCTCAGAAATCTCACTTTTCGCATGCAACCCAAAAACTTTTCGGTTCATCTTCCCAGACATGCAGCTTCGGTGTCAGATTTTCCTGTGTTTCTAGTGGTTCGTTATGCACGAACAGACACACGTAGTATTAGGGTGAAAAGTTCAATCATTACTAACCCCCCAATTAAAAATAAAACTTGTTTAGGGTACTATTGCCTACTTCTTCTTTCGTCCCTACTCTTTTTTTCTACACAATAAAATGTCATGAGGTTACTATGGTAATTCTGTCCAAAATCCAATCCCCACAAAAACTTGAATTGTGCATTCACCTAATTATACACTTCTTATAGGATTTTGGGCAAATTCACTCAAACTTAAATGACAATATTTATAAGTAGTAAAAAAGTAGGACTCTATTTTAATAGAGTAGGTGTAAGGTGTATATACATACAAAATGGTAAAATTAGTTACGTACCTGTTTACTTACTGTTCTATGCACTATTGTTTTTAAATGATACAAAATCACCTTTAAATACAGTAGAACCTCTATAAATTAATACTCGATAAATTAATATACACTAAATATCTCTATAAATTAATATATTTTTATAGTCCCAAATTGAGTTTTTGGTTCAATTAGTATATCTATAAATTAATATCTCTCTAAATTAATAAAAAATAAAATTTTAGTGTAGTCCCGACATTATTAATTTATAGAGGTTTCACTGTACCTACATACAGAGCTGGCTCATGGTTAGTAGGACCCTTGAGTCAAAAAATAATTCTTAGGCCCTTTAATTATTAAAATCTCTCTTATAGCATGAATTTTTTAAAATTATAATATATAAGATGTTATTAACTTTAAATATAAATAAAATTATTTAAAATACATGAATATTTTATTTTTTCTCTTAAAAGAGTAAATTTTTTTTAAGAAATAAAAAAAAATATTTAAAAAAATGGACCTTTAATATCATGGCTTCTGGAGCGGTCGCACTGTTCCCCTCCATAACTGAGCCGGGACTGTCTACATAGCTATGTAATCTTGTAGTAGATATTGTGTCAGAAACAAACATATATCAACACTCAGACACAACATAATTAACAAAACTATTACAATTTTAAAGACATCCAAAGAAAACAACATGATATCATCTACATTTTTTCAAGCTTAGTATATTCTTTTTAGCATTGCCTATTTTCTTACACTCGAAATCGTTCAATTTCCCATTCTTTTACAAATATTTATTTTGTTTATTTTTTTGCATGTGTGATATGAATGATATACTTCTCCTACAGCGTATACTTACTGCTGATTATGAACATGTTGGGGAAAGGTTGATACATACCACAAGCCAAAGAAGATTGAATATATAAAACATGTAAAAGTCCTCCCCAATTAATCTATGCGCAAGGTCTATTTGTTTGTTTAGCCTAAACCTTTATCATTTAGCTATAGATTTGTTTAGCTAACTATCTTGATCGATTTACCTCAATACTAACTCAACGTTTGTTTGTTTGTTTGAGAGATAAGACACAGCATTTTGGTTACCTAATTCCCGTGAAGTACGTCTAGGGGATAAACCACGCCTCCAAGTTTCACTATCTCAAGAAGAAGATGTAATACAAGAGATATGTATCCTTAAGCTACTACAACTGGAGCTTTAAACAAGAACCAAAACGCGTAGTTCCTCTTCGGTGATTGTCCTACTCCTCAGATATGCTTTAGACGATCTTTTCACCAAGACAATTTACTTGATACTTGAATTCCACAATCTGCCGTATGTTTCCCGTGTCACTGAAGCAACCTTGATATTTTTCTTTTATACTGGTTTATGCAGGAAACCCTAAGGAACCAGAGTCATGGGCCAGCGTCAAACCAATCACTTGTACGGCCCAAGCAATGTTCTCCCTTGGCCCAAGCCCATGACGAAGATAGAGACAGTATCACAACAATCTCCACCTTTTTCTCTGTCTGAGTTTTCGAGAAAGCTCTCAAGTGGCTCCATCGATGATTCACTCGCTCTTACTATCAGATCTCCTCTGTACCAGAGATCACCAACGATTCATCTCATTTTATGAACCACCAAGCTCTTATGCTTCTCTATCGCTTTTAATCACACATGCATTGGTGATTTCGTCTCTTTGACTTATCCGAGAGACCATATCTTCTTCAGACCGGCGATCTTCTCTCTTCCTCCTCAACCGCAAGAAACTCTACCAAGTTAAGCTTCTCATTCGACTGAATCAATCTTATCTTCCTCAATCCGAGTACCTTCAACGCAGCAACAAGATTTAACTTTAAGAAACCCATTACTCTCTAAGACCGTAGATTTGACTTTAAGAAACCCATTACTCTCTAAGACCGTAGATTTAACTTTAAGAAACCCATTAACCTCATGAAACCGTAGATTAATCCACTTTCAAATTTTACCATCCAAAATAATTGTGTGTTGATTTTCCTATTACCAATACTGACCATCTTCAGTATTTGTTTATGTCCTAATGCAAGGTCTTTCAATCAACAAAACAAGATCCTCAAGCCGCTTCAAGCTGACTACCAGATCACCTTGAGAAGGCCAAGGCACTTCTTAAAACTTCTACCAGGTAAACTCTTTGTCAACATATCTACTGCATTCTCTGTAGTATGAACCTTCTGAATCTTGACCGAACCCTCTTTCACAATATCTCGAAAAAATTGATACTTATTTACGATATGCTTAGTTCTGTCATGATGTACACTGTTCTTTGCTTGGCAGATAACACTTTGTGAGTCAAAATTTAGCTCGAATGAGTCTTGTTCGAATCCAAATTCTTCGCATTTTGCTTTTAGCCAGATACCTTCCTTTGTTGCTTCTGATAAGGCCATATATTCAGCTTCTGTAGTAGATAGGGCCACTACTTGCTGTAAACATGATCTCCAACTAACCTTATTGCCCCCAACTCGGAATACATATGCTGATACTGATCTTCTTTTGTCTAAGTCTTTACAGTAATCTGAATCCGAAAATCCTTCTATGTCAAAATTATCTTCTTTGTAAATGTTAGACATATATTAGAAGCCCCCTTTAGGTATCTTAGGATCCATTTTACAGCTTCCTAATGGTCTCTTCTTGGGTTTTGCCGTGTATCTACTCACCAATCTCACGGCATAACCCAAATCTGGTCGAGATCCAACCATGGCATACATTATGCTCCCTACTGCGCTTGCATATGGAACTGCATCCATTCTTCTTCTCTCTTTTTTTTTTTCTGTTTCTTCTGGTGTTAGACTTCTTAGCTTGAACAAAGAGTTGCTTGGTATAACAACTGCCTTACTCTCTTCCATGTTGAAAGTTCTTAGAACTTGTTTAATATATCTTTCCTGAGACAACTTTAGAATATCATTCTTTCTATCTCTCTTGATATCCATACCAAGAATTCTTGATGCTGGCCTGTGATCTTTCATTTCAAACATCTTGGTCAAGTTCTTTTTCAGAATCTTGATCTTCTCAAAATCTTTAGCTACAACAAGCATGCCATCAACATAGAGTAATAGATAGATCATATCCTCCGCAGTTGTTCCCTTTGTGTAGACACAAGGATCCTTAGTACATCGTTGAAACCCTCAAGACTTCATGAACTCATTGAATTTCTGGTTCCATTGTCTTGGAGACTGTTTATGTCCATATAGGTATTTCTTCAGATGGTATATCATTCCTTCTTTACCTTTCTCAATAAATTTCTCAGGCTGCTCCATATAGATAACTTCATCAAAAACACCATGTAAAAATTTTTTTTTTTAACATCTAATTGTTCCAATTCCAAATTCACCCCAATAGACAGCATGAGTCTTATTGACACATGTTTAACCACAGATGCAAAAATCTCATTGTAGTTTATTCATTCAACTTGTGTATAGCTCTTAGCTAACATGCGTGCTTTAAATCTTGGGTCTTCTATTCCTGGAATTCCTTCTTTGTATTTATAGATCCATTTGCAGCCTATAATTTGTTTCTTATCTGGTCTTCGAACAAGCTCAAGTGTCTCATTCTTGTCAATTGAGACCTTTTTTTCTACCATAGCTCGCTTCCACTTATTCCAGTTCCTATTGTTCTTAGCCTCAGATACTGTTCTCGGTTCGTCCAGCTTGATAATACTTACACATGACAATGCATACGCAATGACAGAATCACCGTCTTCATATCTTGATGGAAGTCTGATTACCCTCCTATCTATGTCTCTTGCAAGTACATAGTCATCTAGGTCTACGTGTTCAGCCAGTTCCAAGTTATCTTCCTCAGATTCTTCATCATTTTCAGATTCATTTGCAGACCCTGAGCTTTATAATTCTGAATTAGCTCCTCCTTGACCAGAAGAACCTGTGGTTTCAGAATCAGCTCCAGCTTGATCAGTTGTTGTCGTGGAAGTACCTTGAGTTGATGGACCTTGTATAAGTTCCGTTCTAAACGTCACTTTTTTTAGATTTCTTAGGTTTTTCAACTTCTTGTTCTGAATCGTAGTAGAACTTTTCCTCGTCAAATACAACATTTCTGCTGTTAGAGCACTTGCCATCTTCCGGTATCCATACTCTGTAACCTTTGACTCCTTGAGGATATCCTAAAAAGATTCCTTTAACAGCTCTAAGACTCTTCTTGTCATGTGTTGTGTGATCATATGCCACACATCTGAACCGTCTTAAGTGACTGTAATCTACCTTAGAACCTTTCCATAACTCCCCTGGAATTTTAAACATCAAAGAAGCATTTGGAGATCACTTTATTAGGTACACTGCAGTACATGCAGCTTCAGCCCAAATGATTTATCCAAACCTGAATATGTTAACATACATCTAATTTTATTGGCTATAGTAAGATTCATTCTTTCTGCCACCCAATTCAATTGTGTGGTACAAGTACAAGTCTTATGCCTCTTAATTCAAAAGCCACTACACAGCTTATCCATCTTAGCATTGTAGAACTCTAGACCATTATCTATTCGAAGATATTTTAGCTTTTTCCTCTTAATATTTTCCACAAGAGAATTCCATTTAGAAAAATTCTCAAAAACCTCATCTTTGCTTCTCAAAAATCTAATTCGGACTTTTGTAATGTAGCCATCAATGAAAGTTAGAAAATACATGCATCCTGATAGGCTTGGCTCATTTGAAACAGAACCCCAGAGATTACTATGTATATTCCAGTGTCTCCCTTGACGTGTGTCTTCCTTCAGAGAAGCTTTACTTCTGAGCTTTGCAAAAGACACATTTTTCAAAAAAAATCCAAAGTGTTCACTTCTTTAGGGTTCAAATAACCTCCCTTAACCAAGATATTAATATTCTTCAAGCTGATATGGCCTAATCTGGGATGCCATATGTTTGTCAGATTTGTTTCTGCTCAAACCACTGCTACTTCATCTTTAATAACAGAACCTTGTAGGTAGTGCAACTCATCTTGATATATTCCAGATAAAACCTTCTTCCCTGCTGGATGGAAAGTGATAGCGAAATCCCCTCTTTCATATTTGCAGCCATTCTTCTCTAGTTTACCGTAGGAAATAAAATTTATGCCCAAAGGCATATATCTCACACACTTAAGATAACCAGAACACCTTCTGAGTTTATGATCCTGATTTTTTCCAATGCCCTTGACTTCACATTAGGTAGTATTACCCATTAAAACTTTTCCACCGTCTATCTCATTGAAATCAAATAGTACTTCTCTTTCTGGTGTGATATGGAAAGTACAACCAGAGTCCATAACCCATTCCTTCATAGAATCTTGAATGCTTGATGTTAGGATCATAGGTTGCTCTTTGTCTTGAGCGATATTAGCAGATTCATTTGTTTTCCAGTTCTTGTTATCTGGACAATCTCGCTTGTAATGACCCTCTTTCCCGCATGTCCATCATTCTCTAGGTTTACATGGTCGACTTGGTCTTGACTTTGACCTACCGTTCTTACTCTTGGGTCTCCCTTTCCATTGGCTTTGAGTCTTAGCCTCGGAACTTCCCCTACCTACTACAAGTCTTTTAGCATTTGACCTCACCTTTCCAATAAGTCCAGCTTCTTTCAACTCAACCTTCTTGGCGTATGCAGATGTAGTAACCTCCTGTAGAGTTAGAGTTTTCTTGCCATTACCGTACCTGAGACTATGCACTAAAGAATCAAACTGTTTTGGCAAGCTTGACAAGACTTGTATAGCCTGTTCTTCATCACTGACTGTGATATTTAGACTTTCCAAACATCTACTAACCTCAAGAATACATCAAATTTTTCTTATACACTTCGATGTTCATCCATTCTGAAACTAGCAAACCTTTGCTTTAAGTAGATTTTGTTTGGTAATGTGTTAGTTTGATAATCCTTTTCTAGTGCTTTCCAAACCCCTAGAGTAGCGGTATGTTTCATAACCTTTCGCAGAACTAGGTTACTTAGACTCGCACATATCATGTTCTTTGCGTGTTTGTCCATCTCCTTCAGCGTAAACCCTCCTGGAGTAGTACCAGGTTTAACCTCCGTCTCATCCTCCTTCCCTTTTTCAGACGAGAAGCTTGTATATTCCTCATTAAGCACAAAGTCTAGACCATAATTCTCAAGTTGCATAAGCATCTTGAACTTCCACATGCCAAAATCCCCTTTTCCATCAAACTTCTCAACCTTAAATTTAACTTGAGTGTTCTGCATGATTCTCCACTTAGCCATGAGAATACCAGTAACCCGAGAAGAGATTTCTTTACACAACAATAGCAGATAAGAAACTGAAAACCGTCCCTTTTGCCTAACCTGATGCTCTGATACCACTTGTAAGATTTATTTGTTGATTGTATAACCTAAACCTTTATCCTTTAGCTATATATTTGTTTAGCTAACTATCTTGATCAATTTACCTCAATACTAACTCAACGTTTGTTTGATTTTTTGAGAGACAAGAAGCAACACTTTTGTTACCTAGTTCCCGTGAGGTACGTCTGGGGAAGAACCACGCTTCCAAGTTTAACTATCTCAAGAATAAGATGTAATACAATAGATATGAATCCTTAATCTACTACAACTGGAGCTTTAAACAAGAACCAAAATGCCTAGTTCTTCTTCGGTGATTGCCCTACTCCTCAGGTATGATTTACACGATCTTTTCACCAAGAAAATCTACTTGATACCTGAATTCTCAATCTTCTGGATGATTCCCGTACATGAATCAACCTTGATCTTTTCCTTTTATATTGGTTTATGAATGAAACCCTAAGGAACCAGATTCATGGGCCAACGTCAAACCAATCACTTTTACGGGCCAAGCAACATTTGTTCTCCCTTGGCCCAAGCCTATGAGGAAGATAGAGACAATATCTCAACACTATGTATAATCTCTAACTAGTTGATTACACACTAAGCCCTACCTCTCTGACGTGGCATGCCTAGCGCAATTCTGTACATTGGTTTTACATCATGTCTTCACCTCCAGACATCACATTTCCCTAGAATCATTCCCGAGCACGTGGAAATTATTCGCTATTTGGATGAATTTATTGGCTATCCGTGGGGAATGGTCAGCTTTGAGATGTCGGTGACCAGAATCAAACGAAAGATGAAATATTACCATCACAAAGCATTGTTACTTTGAAAGGGGTTTGTTGATTGAATACAGTTCTTGTTTATGACTGCCATTCTGCAAATTAAAGAGGTTTGTCCCACATGGAGTCCGAGTCTGGCTCTTATGAATTTCAAACAACATCAGAGGAACACAAAGAAAACCTGACTCCCCCCCAAAGTTTGCGCTATTGTGTGAACCTAGCACATGAATGCAAGATAATAACTATTTTAGCGACTACTTGTTTATTGTACGCGTACTGCTTGTTGATTGTAAGTATTCCTTATTGTAGTCCACAATTTACAGCATAACGTGTTACCGTTATTGATAGATGTTAATAGTTTACATTATCCTTACAAAAATATTATTTGCTACCTTATTTTGATCAGTTGTGAACATTTTTCAGGCTGAGGTTTTATTCATCATAAGGATGTCACATGTCCTGAAAATGAATTTGTGTGGGACGCTGACGTCAAAGTGATGTCTTGCATATTTACATGTTTTTAATCATCCATTCTTTTATATTTTCATCATATAGATTAGTACTTAGTCATCTTTAGGTTGCATTTTGCATACATGAGTCTCTATTAGGTGCTGGAGCATGCTATGGAGTTCATGGAGCTGTTTGAGATCATTTGTGGTGCAAAAGGGTGAAATATGAACATGGATGGAGAACTTAAAGTTATCCTTTGAAGCTTATATTTTGGGAATACGTGGGAAAATTAGTTATCTTTCTAATGGAAGTGGTTTCAAATCATTTGGTGCTGTATAAGAGGAATTGCAATTGATTTACTAGAGGCATATCAAAGCTCACGCGGGGTAAGCCCACTCGGAGTCATCTACCCACTCGCACGACTCGAAGAACCAAGGGTGAAGGAGTCACGCGGGTAGTGCCACGCGGGGTCGTCCACTTGCTCGGCCGAGAGAAGAACCGTGGACAAAGGGCCACGCGGGGTCGATCTCCAAGCCCACCCCAGGTCGTGTTTTTGTGTGGTCGAATTTTAGAATTTTTAAAGGGCATTTTAGAATTTTTATTGGAAATCATTAGGTTTTCAAGGATTTGTATAATATCCTTGTTATCCCAAAGTTGAGACTTATCTCATTATCTCTCAAGAACTTGCCTCTCATTGTAAAATCTTGAATCTTCATATCATTTTAAGGAAGTACTTCATATTATATCTTGTTTCTCATTCTCATTAACATGATTAGCCTTGAATCCATCATGGGTTTAAGGTTTCTCATGGAGATTAGAGATTAGACATTTTTTGAATCCATGGGTTAGGTAGATCTAAGGTGATTAGTGAAGAGATAAGGTGTTTAGATCTACTAGCTTCCATGCTTATCACTTGTCCTTAGACATTTTCTGTCCACAAAGTGTATGTTAAAATACTTGAACCAAAGTGATACTGCTCTTTGATTGCTTACTCAAAGATATTTGTTGTTAAAGATGCTTAGATAGTTAGTAGATTTAAACATAATGCAAGCTTGAATGAATTAGGCCAAAAACATTGGATGTTTAGCTCATGATTGCATAGGGATTATTGCCATGAAAATGAATTAATCTATTTGAATGAGTTCAAGAACTATAGAGAGTTGTGATTGCTTGAAGCTTGCACATTGACTTAAAAACTAATTGCTTTAGATCAATTGCCTTAATCCCATGGGTTCTACCTTATCATTTGATTGAAAGTTGTTTTTGCACTTATTTATTGAATGGATTTGAGATCACCATTGTCTATATTTCTAGGACCTTAACTTTTTACAAACCATCTATCTTCTTGTTTGCTTAGATTAGGAAAGTTTGTGTATTTTTAATGCTATAAATCATTAGTTTTTTTGTGAATTTGATCCTAAAGTGCTACAGCGACATACCATTCGATTGTGGTATTATTGGTGCATTAGGTTAATTGGCTTGTGTGAAAATGCAATTATTAATTTGACACATTTGCTGGAGATCTAAGTAGATCTTTCATTAGGATTTCAAACTCTCTTAAGACTAAACTTTATTTTTTTTATCTTAGTTAGGAGACCTAAGAATATTCTCGAGTATATTATTATTACCTTCTTTAATTTTTTTTTACAAAATATAGTATCTTACCTACCATAATAAGTAATATTTAAATGGGAATTATGCTAATATTGAACAGAAAAACAGACTTCTTGTCCCCTTAGTATAAAATATTTTTTGTCCATTTTTTCTCTCTTTTACCCTTTCCATTTATAAAAATTAATAAAATAAATAGTTCTATGACTCGAAAAAATATTTAAAAATACACAGAAGTGATTAAATGCCTATATACACAAAATCATATTTTTTTTTTTATTTTCACATTCTACGAAAAATTTCATAGTAGAACTCATATTCCACGTAAACCAATTATCTCTACAGTTTTTAGAACCAATATTCTACGTTTTTAAAGACTTCTACAAACATACTGAATGTAGGTTCTACGTTTATATCCACTTCTACGAATGTCAGAATACGATATCTACTTAAAACGCAGATGTCTACATATAGTAGAATGTGCTTCTCGAAACATGTTTGTGTTTCTACGCTGTGTAGAAGGTACCTTCTACGGATAAAACTAAACAAAATTCTGAAAATTTGGGAAAAAATCTAGGAAAATATTCAAAAAGATTTGTCCATAACTCCACCTTCCTTATGTGCGTGAAATGAAGTTTGACGCCAAAAAACCAAAACAAAAACCAAAGCTTCTTCAACCCTCTTAACCTAGCCTCCCTCCATTGTTTTTCTTTTGATTTTCACAAATTTTCTTGTACCATGCACATATATACTACTTGCGGTGTATGGGAATTAGGTGCTACGGGGTGGGTGTTTTCGGCTGATGACAGAGGGGGAAGGTTACAATTATTGGAAGCAAATTCTACCTTAGAGGATTTAAAGAGAATGGTGTTGAAGGATTATGATATGGAAGAAGATATGTTAGCCGATATGTAACTGAGTTATTTACCTGCTGGGTTGATCAATACATCAACATCTTCACCAGTGTTCATTGCAAATGATCGTCAGCTTAAGAATTTTGTTGGTTTTGTTGAAAAGAACCCCTCGACTGGATTATGTGTAACATATAAAGCAAAGGCTGAGAATCCGAATGAAGCAGACTTCGATCTTAACAAGTCGCCAACAGATTCAATATCTACTGAAGAGGAGGTAAACGCAGCTGATGTTCATCTAGAGACACAAAGCAATAAGAAGAAACTTAAGATGAAACAAGTCGACTTTGATGAGGATGACTCTGAAGAGGATGACTATGATGCTTATACCATGAACTCTGAGAAAGAGAAGCAACACAAACAGGACAAGTATTCTTTGCTCGATGTTGTTAAGAAGGGACAACTTTTTCAGAACAAAACGTTGCTGAAGGCGAATTTCGAAATATGTGCAATGAAGCATAGCTTTGACTATAAGGTAATAAAATCGGATAGGCAAGTTTGGTATGTTAGATGCAAAGAAAATGGTTGCAATTGGAGTTTTCGAGCTGAGAGTTTGAAGGAATCTGCATATTTCACTATAAAAAAATATGTTGGTGAACATACATGTGCATCTTCAAGGAAAAACAATGGGGGTAGGACTGCTCCAGCGAAAACTATAGGCAGTCTGGTTATGCATAAGTATGAAGGCGTGAAGGAAGGGCCAAAGACAAATGATATCATTGAGATTATGCTTCAGGATCATGGATGTGAGATCTCAAGTTCTTTAGCATATGATGCACGTGAATAAGCGGTCAATGCAGTTAGAGGTATCCTAGAGAGAAGTTATGGGAAAATACCAAATTACTTGCACATGCTTAGAGAGGCTAATCCAGGTACACATTCCGCTTATGAGATTGCCAGTAATTGAAGATTTCGGTTCCAGTTTATTGCATTTGGGCAGTCTATACGAGGATTTAACAGAGTCATGAGACGGGTTATTGTGGTTGATGGAACTTTTTTGAAGAACAAATACAAAGGAGTTCTATTGGTTGCAACTGCTGTAGACGAAAATTCTAATTTGTATCTATTGCATTTGGAGTAGTCGACTCAGAGAATGATTGGCCTTGGGAATGGTTTATGACACAACTAAAGCTTGTCATTCCTGATGATCGTCACTTGGCTATCATTTCGGATAGACATGGGTCCATTGTTAAGGCACTTGAGAACGTGTATCCAACAGCTTCACATGGTATTTGTATTCATCATCTGTTGAATAATGTGGTAACTGGTTACCATGAGAAAGGGCTTGCTTGGTTGGTTGCGAAGGCGTCCAAGCCTTATAGGGTTGCTGACTTTGAAAATACATTTGCAGACGTGTGTAATATCAGTCCGGCAATTGGTAGTTACCTAAGGGTAGCTGATGTGCACAAATGGGCTCGATGTAAATTTTCCGGCTACAGATATGACATAAGGACAACGAACCCTGCTGAATCCATCAACTCGGCTTTGCGTGCACCGAGAGAATATCCGATCATTCCTTTGTTGGACAGTATCAGAGAAATGTTGACACGGTGGTTTTATAAGCGCAAGAAACTGATTTCAAACCATCAACATGGTCTGACCAAAGATGTTGAGAAAAAGATTGAGAGGAGAACCAGGAAAGGCCGAAAATTTGCAGTTTATCCTGTCAGTGAAGGTCGATTACTTGTTAGAGGTGATAAATATGACTGCTTAGTTGATTTGGATAGACGGACTTGCTCATGCGGGAAGTATGACCTGATGAAAATCCCATGTAGGCACGCAATTAAAGCTGGTTTTCATGTTGGCAGAGAGCCACACTCTTTGACTGATTCGATGTACACGACATGAGCTTGGAGAGAAGCTTATCAAGAAAGCATAAATCCTATTGCTGTTCCTGAGGATGCTTGGTCCATACCAGAAGATGTTTAGGTGATCAATGTGCTACCGCCGGACACAAGAAAAGCAGCTGGAAGGACAAGAAAACGCAGATAAGAAACCGCTGAAGATAAAATTTGGTCCTCGCAAACATCACAAGAGAAGCAGCCTCGAAAGTGTAGTAGATGTGGCATTAGTGGGCACAACAGGGCAACTTGTAGAGTACCAATATAGTCTTCCACAAGAGAAGCAGCTTTTCGTTTAATGATCTGTTTTTTGCTTCTTTGTTTTGAATTCTCGGTTTTACATTTTTATGTTCAAGGAATGATGTTTTCTGCTTCTATGTTTTGAACTTCTCGGCTTGTCAGTTTCACTGTGATACATTACAATCATGTTTATCATGCTAAGAGCATAACATAAGAGAATAAAACAGAACACGAAGAACCACGAAAATCGACATATTCAGTGTAATCATCATATAAGTGTGAGAAGAAAACTCAAAAACCACAAATTAGTTTAGAGAAACAATAGAGTATGTTTAGGGTTTCATTTAGAGTGTGTTTAGGGTTTCGTTTAAAGTGTGTTTAGGGTTTCGTTTAGGGTTTGTTTAGGGTTTTGTTTAAGTCCTGCTTAGACAGAATCACATAAAAACATAAATATATGTTCCTTTAATAACCAGAATCAGACATCAGCAATCCTTAAAAACCATAATCAGACATCAGAAATCTTTAATAACCAGAATCAGACATCAGAAATCTTTAATAACCATAACTGTTCCTTACATCAGAAATCAGAATCCTTAAAAACCATAATTGTTCCTTACTTACATCAGACATCAGAATCATTGAAAACCTAACAACTAGAAAGAAAATTAAAACTAGATTCATCACAAAATCTCTGTGTTAGTCGAAGATAAACATTCTGGAGGTTTATACAATGCCATCTTCTCAACCAATTCAGGGTCATTAGCTGCTTCCCAAAGATCCCACAAAATCCTAAGGCGAGCTTTCTTGATGTTTTCATCTTTCACTAACGACAAAATCCAGTCCAAGCGCAATACACTCGATAAACTTACCGTGAACACACCACAATCACAAGCACTTATATTTAGCTTCGGCATCGGGACATATGTAACGGTATACGGATCCACAGTGAAATCCTTCTGGTATATTGCTGGCTGAACTGCCTTGAAAATACGAGGAACAAGGTTTTTAAATCCATCCACCTCCTTGTACCTTTTTAAACCCGCGCAATCATAGACATCAATGTGCCTGGTCAAGAAACAAATGGACAAAGCAATCCAATGAACCCCACCGACGTGAATAGGGACATACAAACGATCCACATCTACATTCCATATCTCGTGTGTTCTTCCATGTGGTGGAAGGACCCCATTTGCCGAACTGAACTAGCAAATTATGAAGACTATATGCTCTTTTACCTCGTTTCCAGCACTCGTACTCCTTTTTGATCATATTGCTGAAGACAACAGTCATGAAAGCCACACGATTCGGTTTCCATCGTTTCGGAGTCGTTCTCTCACGGAATAAATACACCGTGGCATCAATCTCCTGCATATATAGATAATGTTAATACACACAAGATACGTAAAAGACAAATAAAAAGGTAATATTCCATAAGGTTTACCAAGTTGGAAAGCCACTCCGTAAAATCCATAAGACGATTAGCCATCTCATGATCTAAAATCGCTGGTCCAATCCGTAGCGGTCTGAAACAGGAACCAAAACCATAAACAAGCTAATTGATTAAACTGCAACAATACATGCTACAAAACTGATAATTTACTTACGTGGGGGAAGTTGACCAACTTCTTACTTTTTCCCAATCAGATTCACGGATATACACCAATGGGCATCCGGTGATCCTTCTCCGGCTCGACGTATTAGCTCATCACGTAACTGTGGTGTGGACGTCTTCTTGGCTCGTGTTTTACTTTGTTTTTCAACTTTTTCAACTTTCACTTGAGAAGGATCAAAACCATCAACAAATGTATCTTGGGACAGTTTGTTCATATCTTGTGTACTCAATCCAAAATCAAAATCATTAGTTTCTAAAGCAATCTCTTTCCCGCCCTATTCTTAAAACAAAACAACATATAAGAATACATTCAATCTAAACATATTACACAAAGAAGCATATAAAAAGCATGGATTTTTCATTACACAAACAAAGCATTACACTGATGATATTTTTTAGTTCACAAACAAAGCCTTACACAAGAAGATTTTACAGAAACTAGTTCCATAGCACAACAAACATCCGGAATTATACATAATAATACACAAGGAAAAAATGAGGTTCCAAGAAAAACCTAACTCCAAAAGCCTAGCTCCAGCACCCTAACTCAAGCATCCCAGTTCCACGTATATAAGTTCTACACTTTCGCTTAGGTTGTACCTTTTTCTTTGGTGCAGCTTCATCGGATTTGGTCTTAGGTGGAAGATCAGCTTTGGTCTTAGGTGGAGGATCAGCTTTGGTCTTAGGTGGAGGATCAGCTTTGGGCTCAGGTGGAGGATCAGCTCTACTCGTCGATGGAGTGTGCTCAGCTCTGATCTGAGCAATCTCAGTCTCTATCATCTCCATCCTCTCTGTAAAATCAGTATCCATCCTCGCTAGCTGCGTACTAATTCTATCCCCCAAGTTCGCCACAGATGTGAGGACGAGAGTCTCTATGAAACGCTTTGTTTGAGGATCCAAACTCATCTTTTTCTCAGAAGCTTGCTTACACAACAACTTTTTCTTTCTTGTCTCGGCTCCTTTATCATGAACCTTCCTCTTCCCTTTTCTTGCACCATTAACTGAAGAGGTCTCCACATCTGGTAGCACATCAGCATCAACTTCAGTCTCATCAGATTCTGTGTGAATATCCTCTATGTCAGCCTTCTCCATTCCAATATCTTCAGGTTCTACAGGTTTCCATTCTGTGTTGCTCCAATCAAACTTATCTCTGATCCTATCCAAAATAAGGTCCACTCGTTCATCTCGTATCTCAAGCTTTCATGTATAATCAGCATGTAGAGATACATCATCATTACCACTCAATGAGATGACCGAGTACAACTGACCTGAAAAAAAATTAAAACATCAAAAGCTATACACAAAATATATATAGAAACCATAGAGAATACGAGAACAAATATACATACCGTCTGAGGAAACGAGTCCTCGATCTGAATGATGTCGTCATAAGAAACTTAAGCAGCTCCTTTCCAATTAGCACACCTTGGACCTATGAAGTTCTCAGCCACTCTTTTTCCTAATATTTCTCCAAAATCAGGAACTGCTTCCATAATCCATATCTGAAAAGCATAGGTGAAACCCTCGAAAATGTATCTCTCCTTGTTTTCCAGCTTCTTCCTAGTCTTGGTAATGGAGATAAGCAGGAAGTCATAGGAGTGAAGACCCCAAGGAAAGTTATGAACCTTGTCAAGGTCCATCACCAACTTGATGTACATATGAGGGATGTTGACCTTCTCATCTCTTCCCATCACAACACCCATGATCACACACAAGTAGATCAACCTCAACCTATCAACCCGAGTCCAGCTGTGAACTTCTTGTAGATGTTTTTGCCTGATCGACTTCAAGGAGATCCTCCCACCACTCCTTAGCATGTTGCTCCAAAAGCCCTCGTCGTATTTCCATTCAACTACCTCGCTTACATTGTCTTGAGATACCTTAAGGCCAGTGACAACATGATATTCCTGAAGCGAAAACCGGAGAGGCGTCCTTTCAAAGACAAATCACTTCTCATGCCTCTTCGAAGTAACAATCTCCTTACACAAGAAGCTATGCACCAGTTTACCATAAAATTTAAGCCAATTTCTCGCAATTTCCATCACATGTGTGAAAACATGATCACTCTTCACAACACCATACTCTGAAGACATAGCATCATGTAGAAGGTCGAGAAGCTCCATCCGGCAGCTGTTGTTGATCTTCTTAACTAGAGGTTCCAAACTCTCTCCATACAAACGCTTGGGTAGCTCTAAATCCATACCTACAAAGGAAAAAAAATTTGATTACGGTTCAATACATCAATTACAAAATTATGGAAATCAAGTAAGTTGACAAATTGTAAACAAACCAAGTCAATTCATCACATATAATAAGTAAACAAACGAAACATAGACGAAATCAAATGAAACAAACCGAAATCAGTTAAAAGAATCTGCAAAAAAGAAATATTTTATACACACGCTCAATTCATGAAAGTAAAACAATTCACAAACGTAACTGGTTCATATAATCAGCAAAAGAGAAAGACATATGCAAAAAAGAACCGGATCGATGAACATGCAAAGAAGAAATAGAGAACAAGTGAGGTCGATTGATGTCGCTTTACCTTAGTATTACAGATGTCGTTGGAAGAGACAGTAGAGATTCAGAGAGGGAGATATTCGAAGAGGCAGAAAGAACAAGTAGATTGATGTCGGCGGAGAAAGAGATGCAGAGAGGCGAAGAGGCGGAGAGGCGGAGAGGCAGAGAGGCGGATAGGTGGAGAGGTGGAGAGAATAAGACAGCCGCCGTCGAGAGGTGGAGAGGATCTCTCCGTCGCCTTTGTTTTCTTCTCCAAATCACCTTCCCGTTACTAAATGAGAATTAGGGTTACGAGGAGAGTTTTTGTTTTTATTATTATTTTTTTAATTTCATTAATATTTTATAAATTCAGTTTTAATTAAAATTTCCATTTAATTAGATTAATATAGGGTTACTTTTGGGATTATAGAAAAAAAATATACTATAAGGACAAGATTGATGTTGGTTTATACTAAGGGGACATGAGACCTGTTTTTTTGTTCTATATTAGCATATTTCTCTATTTAAATAAATGGCGTTTATGGTATATACATTGGCTTATTCTATTTTTCAATGCCTAATTCTTATTTAGGTTGAATATATTGAACGTGTCATTAATGGAAACACTATCAAAATTGAATATCACATTATAGGTGGTTATCAATCAAGCAAATACTATATCATCATGTTTGAAATGTCTTAATTACATATGTGATGATTGGTTTGACTGTGAAGATGTATGCTCAAGATGGTGATGTAGCAGTACGGAAGTAGTTCATGAAGTGCGACATGAACTATGACTACAAGACGAGTGATTAAGAGAAGCACGAGTTCTGGAGGGAGTATTAATAAGAGAGTTATTGAAGTCTTGGTTAAAAAGGCAAGACTTGAGGAAGAGCCAATCGAATCTTGAAGAAAAGGGAGATTGACTTATTCGTTGAAGAACCGGAAATGGAAAGTTTCCATCAAAGTTAGATGTGCAAATCTAGGATGCCTCCGCATATAAAAAGGAGACCTAGGAGTTGCAAGAAAACTAACACACTGAGAGAGCTTTTTAGCAGAAGAGGTTTTGTACGTCCGGAGAAGGAGAGACAAAGCATCTAGGGGTTAGAAGCTTAAGTAGTTCAGAGACTGTTGTAGGTCTTTGAACGTATAAGGCTAGTCAAACAAGTCAAGGTTTGTCTTGAGCTTGCTTGTATAATTGCTTTTAAAAAGAACTTTGTGTACTTTTAAAAGGATTAATCTAGTCGTATTTCTTGTGAAGAATTGACAATGTACTACTGTGTGTTCTACTTGATATAGCTTGATTATCTTACATTAACAAGTGGTATCAGAGCGGTATCTGTGTTTATCTTAAACATGTAAGATCCTGCGGAGTAAGATGGAAAGCTATCAAGAGCTGGTAAAAAACTCAAAGGTGATCCTTGAAATATGGAACTATGGGTTCTGGAAGGCGCGCATGAAGGCTACCATCAAGGGTATTGACCCATTGGCGTGGAAAGCTGTGGAATCTGGTTGGACTCCGCCGGTTGCAAGGGGTGTTGATGGGAAAGACGTTCCTAAGAATGAAGAGCTCTGAAAAAATGATGAGAACAAGATGGCTAAGTACAATGCAAGAGCTCTCACGGTCATTCACTGTAGTGTGGCGAGAAAGCAATTCGAACTGATTCAGGGATGTGAGGCAGCAAAAGATGCATGGGACATTCTGCAAAGGCACTTTGAAGGAACACTTAAGGTCTAGAGTTCTAGGAAAGACATGCTTGCAACACGTTTTGGAGAACTCAAGATGGAAGAGAATGAGTCTATCGGTGACTTCAGTTCCAAGCTCAGTTCACTTGCACAAGAAGCACTCACTCTTGGGAAGAAGTACAAGGAAAAGAAACTAGTGAAGAAATTCCTGAGGTGCTTGCCGGCAAGATTTATGGCTTACAAAGCGGCTATGAGTGTGTCACTAAACACTGATGAGATGACATTTGATGAAGTAGTTGGTATGCTTCAAGCTCATGAGATGGAAGTATCTGGTGGGAAAAAGGAACATAAGGGAATTGCACTTGCCTCAGTTGAAAAAGAGCAAACAGAAGATGATGATCCAGTAAGCTTTTTAGTTAGGAGGTTTGACAGAGCACTACGCAAGGTAGAGCAAGGGCAGAAAAAATTCACTTCGAGTAAGAAAGGTACTGAACCAGACAAAAATCCAAGGAGGGGTGATGCAAAGTGTTACGAGTGCAAAGGTTTTGGTCACTTCAAAACTGAGTGTCCGACTGTGAAGAGGAGAGAATTTCAATGTCATGGATGTAAAGGGTATGGACACACGCAAGCTGAGTGTGAAGCTGATGGAAGGAGAAAATCAGAGAAGTCCATGATCGGGGTCAATCACAGTGACTCAGACAGTGATAGTGAGGAAGAAGTGAATAACTTCGTAGCTTTTCTCGGGATAGTGGAATGTGACTCTGAGTCTGAGAGTGATGCAGAATCAGTTGGTGAGCTAGATGAAAGCTACAAGGAAGTTCGTGAAGCACTCGTCAGACTTGGGATAGAGAATCAGGTACTAAGCAAGGAGAAGGCTCAGCTGGAAGATGAAATTGCTAGGCTTCGTGATGACTTACTCAGAGAGACAGAATAGCCAAGGAAAGTGTTAACTTGATCAGAGAAAAATTAAATCTGGCTAAGTAAGCAGAGGAACTTCGTGAAGAAGTGATTGCTGAAAAGAAGAAGACGGCTGACCTTCAGAATGAACTTGATCAACAACATTGGAAGATCAAGATGCTCACTGGAACCAAGCAACTAGATCAGATATTGAGTTTGGGCAGAACTGTATGGGACTTGGCTACCGGGAAGAGGAAGTAACATATCAATCACTACACGGTTTGTGTCAGGAGGCTTCGCCCATGCTGAAGGAAGTAATACACAAGGTGGCATGAGACAATCGACTGGATGTTTCTTTTGCGGAAAGAATGGGCACTACAAGAGAAACTGCTATAGGTACCTTGAGAAAGTAAGACAAGCATGGAGACAGCACAAGATATGCAGAATTGGGAAAACTTCTCAAGGGTGGATGAAGAAAACCGACTTGTATTCACACACCTCCACTAGCTCAACAAGTGCCTTCTCATGTAACATGGCACGAGTGTCAGATGACTCAGAGTCAGATGAGCCATGGTACTTTGACAGTTGTTGCTCGAGACATATGATTGGGAATATTGAGTATCTGGACAAGGTTTCAAGTGTGAAAGGAGGAAAGGTCACGTTTGGAGATGGGGGATATGGAGTAATCCAAGGTAAAGGTACTACAAGGAATTATGAATCACGAGCTAGGCAATGTGTACTTCGTCAAGGGACTCAAGGCAAATTTGATAAGTGTAAGCCAGTTTTGCGATGAAGGACTAACGGTGGTATTCTCAGCAATAGATTGTCGAGCCATTAATCAGTATGGGGTGACAGTTCTACAAGGAACTCGGTCAGGCAACAACTGCTATTTGTGGGAGAAGAATGTCAGATGCATGTCAGCTCAAGGTAATACAGAGTTGTGGCATCGAAGACTGGGGCATATGAATATTAGGAACTTGACCAACTTGGTGCACAAAGACATGGTTCGAGGAGGGCCGAAACTGAAGATTGATGAAACTATGGTGTGTGGGGCATGCAATCAAGGAAAGCAGGTGAAGGTACAGCACAAGAAGGTACCTGAGGTACAGACCAAGGCACCACTGGATCTGGTGCACATGGATCTTATGGGTCCGATGCAGATTGAAAGCCTTGGAGGTAAACGTTATGTGTTTGTACTAGTTGATGACTTCACCCGATTCACATGGGTAAGGTTCATCAGAGAAAAGTCTGACACGGTTGAAAGCTTCAAGATTTGGGCACTTCAGCTCATAAATGAGAAGGGAGGAATCAAGAAGATACGCAGTGATCATGGAGGTGAATTTGAGAATGAGACAATGAACAACTTCTGTGAGACAAAGGGTATTGCAAGACAGTTCGCAGCACCTAGGAATCCACAGCAGAATGGAGTAGTTGAGAGAAAGAATCGAACCCTCCAAGAAATGGGTAGAGCTATGCTTCATGGGAATAAGATAGCAAAGAAGTTCTGGGCTGAAGCACTTAGTACAGCATGTTACACCATTAATCGGGTGTATGTGAGAAAGGGGACAACGAAAACTCCTTATGAGATGTGGACAGGAAAGACACCTAATCTTAGCTACTTTCATGTTTTTGGGTGCAGGTGCTATATTCTGAATGACAAGGATTATCTGGGAAAATTCGATTCACGAAGTGATGAAGGGTTCTTCCTGGGTTACGCACAGACTAGCTCAGCCTACCGAGTCTACAACAAGCGATCAGAAATGATCATGGAGTCAGTGAATGTGGTATTTGATGATTTATCTGCAGACGACTTTGTGATAGATGGTTCAGATGAAGATGAAGAGGACAGACCAACTGAGAGAAGCACCGAATCAGCTGAAAAGAATGTACCTGAGGAAAGCCCGACTCAGCAACTAAGTCAGCAAGTTCATCGAAACCACTCAATGTCTGATGTGATTGGTGGAGTGGAGGAAGGAAGAAAGACCCGGGGGAAGGTTATCAACTTCAGAGAAATGGTACAGTTTGCGCTCTTCGTGTCATCAATTGAACCCAAGACACATTCTGAGGCACTTGGTGATGAATATTGGATTATCGCCATGGAGGAGGAATTGGAACAGTTTTCTAGGAACAAGGTGTGGGAACTTGTGCCTAGACCTGAAGGTGTAAACATTGTGGGTACAAAGTGGATATTCAAGAACAAGACAGATGAGCACGGGGAAGTGGTTCGCAACAAGGCAAGACTGGTTGCTCAGGGATACTCACAAATTGAAGGGGTTGACTTTGAAGAAACATTTGCTCCAGTGGCTAGATTGGAAGCCATAAGACTGTTCTTGGGAATGGCGTGCATTCTGAACTTCAAAGTCTATCAGATGGATGTGAAGAGTGCGTTCTTGAATGGAATACTTCAGGAGGAGGTATACGTTGAACAACCTTAGGGTTTTGAAGATGAAACTCATCACGACCATGTCTATCGGTTGAAGAAAGCGCTGTATGGGTTTAAGCAGGCCCCTCGTGCATGGTATGAACGACTCACTGGTTTTCTTTTGGAAGCTGGGTACACTCGAGGAAGTGTTGACAAAACACTATTCTTCATGGAGGCTGGAAAAGACATCCTCATTGTCCAAATCTATGTGGATGATATTATCTTTGGTGGGACGTCTCAGAAGATGGTAGACCAGTTTGTTCAGAGCATGACTCAGGAGTTTGAGATGAGTATGTGTGGTGAGTTGAAGTTCTTTCTTGGGCTGCGGATAACTCAGACGGATAAAGGAGTCTTCATTTCACAGAGTGCATATGCTCACATTCTGGTGAAACGCTTTGGTCTGGAACACAGCAAGGAATCTAAGACACCGATGAGTACTTCACTAAAACTTGCACGAGATGAGGCAGGAGAAGATGTTGACAATAAGCTCTACAGAGGGATGATTGGTAGTCTGTTGTATCTGACAGCTAGTCGACCAGATCTCTCATTCAGCGTAGGAGTATGTGCCAGATATCAGTCAAAGCCTAAGGTGTCACATCTAAATGCAGTCAAGCGAATCATCAAGTACGTCAAAGGAACTGCGGATTTAGGAGTGTACTACTCAAGAAACTCCAACGAGAATTTGGTTAGGTACTGTGATGCAGATTGGGCTGGGTGTGCTGATGACAGAAAAAGCACGAGTGGAGGTTGTTTCTTTCTTGGAAATAATCTTATTTCTTGGCTAAGCAAGAAACAAAATTCTGTCTCACTTTCTACGGCAGAAGCTGAATATATTGCTATGGGTAGATGTTGCTCACAACTTCTTTGGATGAAACAAATGTCAGCTGACTATGGAATGCAGTCTGGTCCCTTTCTAGTATACTATGACAACAAAAGTGCTATTGATATCTCTAAGAATCCGGTCCAGCACTCAAGGACGAAGCACATTGACATCAGGCACCACTTCATCAGAGAATTAGTTGAAGACAACCAGGTAGTAATCGAACATGTAGTTACCGATGTGCAGTTGGCTGATATTTTCACTAAATCACTTGAACTTAATCGCTTTATTAAATTAAGAAATGCTATCGGTGTGTGTAATCTTGATTGATTGAGTCGGGTTGTGCAAAGACTGGTACAGGTACAGGTTCAGGGTGTACATACGATTCAGATTTTGTCTGGAACCTGAGAACGCTGTGGAAAAGAGCTGCTTGGCTTACCGTCAACTCTGTAAGGTACAGGTTTTGTGTCAATCTGTGGCTCTCTTACCCCAAAAAGAAAGGGAAGCAGTTAGAAAAGCTCAAAAGAGAACAGCTGAACAAGAAAATGTGTTACAATGTAAAGCATACAATCATGGGAGTTTCACAGCGCACGAATAAATGTTGAAAACCTACAGGGTTGATGAAGGCATGACAATGTGAAAGCTAGCCATAAAAGACAATTCGGTGCGCCAGATCATAACAATCTAGAAGAGTCGTATGTGCACACTGAATCAGGTTCTGAGCTATCTCTTGCAGCACATCATGAACAGAAACTGGTAATTAACATGATTTTTTTAACTTTGAGATTCAGCCAATTATGAAAGCAATCCGAATCAAGATGGGTAAATCAACGAACTCTGCTAAAGTCACCTCAAGCTCCAAGATCGATGACCATGTATAGGCTGAATCACACAGGATGCAACTCTCCAATGGTCCATCTGAGCCTCTTCCTCCGCTAAATGAGTTGCCAGTTTCAGCAACACTCCCTGAGGTAACTGAAGAGATTGATTCGTTTAATGCGGCTCAAGAGAAGTCCGGGTCCGAAGGCAGTGGTGACAATCAAAGTACTTCTGTGGCTGTAGTAGATCCACTTCAGGAGGGTGAGAAGTCAATGCATATCCCCGAAGATGTGGTCCCAACCTCGCCGAAGGAACTTGAACAAGGAACTTCGACAAGTGCCCCGAAGCTGCAAGTAGATCTGAAGGACAGTGATGAGTCGCCTCTTCCGTTGGTGCCGGTGGCTACAGAGGCAACTCCGGCTCAGAAAAATCAAAGTGAAGCTGCATCTGAGTGAGGCCAACAAAACGATACTAAGGATCCGGACAAGGATGCCATTTCTTTGGGCTCCACCTCTGAAGATACTTCTGAGAAATCAAGCAGGAAAAAGAGTGTCTTCAAGCGCCTGGGACTGCATTCTTCCAATAGACAGAAGAAGGGATAGTCATCTGAGTCTCCATCGGTGGCCAAGGTTGCTACATCACTATCTCGGAGTAAGCCCAAGAGAACAATTGAGCAGAGTGCTGAACTCACTTCTGGTGAGGTAAAGAAAAGGTATGATCTGTTCTTAAAGCGTAAGGTGATTGCTGAGCGACTAGTAGATATGGAGGACACAGATCAATGGGGTTACTTGGCGGTTATTCGAAAGGCGGCTATGGAATCTACTGTCTCTTCTCTTGGGGTTTTTGTTGAGCAAGTTGTGGCTGAGTTTCATGCAGGCCTACCAAACACCAAGGTGGAAGCTGACACTGAAGAGGTGATTGTCGATGTCCGCACCCATTCCTACAAGTTTTCTCCGGTGGTGATCAATGAGGCTCTGGGTCTCGACCCACTCACTGAGGAAGAAGAAGACATTGAGGCAACCATGGATGAAGTCTCTGCCACAGCTCTTGCAGACCTCCTCACTGATGGGACTAGGAAGGAGTGGGAGCACCTCACAACAGCAGATCTTACACCGTGTTATGGAGCTCTCATGATTATCGCAGCTCACAACTGGATTCCATCTACACACAAGACACATGTGTCCCTTGACCGTGCACGATTGATCTACAAGATGGCTCACGGAATTCGTGTCGATATAGGTAAACTGATCTTCAAGCAAATCATTTATCTGGGGATTATACAGAAGAATGATTCTCGGTGGCTGATCTTTCCTCGTCTCATCATGGGTCTACTTCAGAATCAGCATCAGGTGCCATCTCACTCGGATGATAAAGTGGATCGTGCAATTGCCTACAAGAAGGATAAACATTCCGTGTGTGGGGTCGGAGGGCCTTTCGGTAATTTCTATAAGGCCAGGACCTTCCCTTTCAGGGTGGTTTGATAGCAGGCCATGGCGTTCTCCTAGTCTCTTTTGATCACCGTAATGCCTCAGGGGGTCGGGAATTTGATGGATTGATGGAGAGTCGAGCGTACGCCTCCCATGCCATGGATCCAGAGCCGGCTCAATATCATGTTGTAGGAGGATATGCAATCGATGACTAGGAACTTCGTTGGATGGTTTACTCCTTCGGCGTATACCGGAAGGATTACCTCTTCTAGGGTGTTCTTTACCTCTCCGCTGAAGCCTATGAGCGGAGTGACTTTCCTTGTTAGCGCCTTTTCCTCCAGCCCTAGATCGGTGTAGGCGGAGAGGAAAATGATGTTGCCGGAGCTACCGTTATCTATTAGGATCCATCTCACTAAGAAGTTCGCTACGGTGAGGGAGATGACTAGGGATCATGATGGGGAGCTAGGACCCTCTCCTCTTCTTTGGCGTGAAACTGATCTCATCTGTCCCGAGGAGCAGGCGCTTCGGGTCCCCTGTTTCTTGGCCGTGTCTCGCTTTCCTGGTGCTGCGCTTAGCAGCTGCATGGCTTATTCCGCTTATCTATGATCCTCCTGAGATCACGTGGATCACTCTGTCCTGGCGCGGGGGAGACACGGGCTTTGATTCAGAGGGTCGGTTTCTGCCTTCCCTGGTCTGGAGGCTCTTAGGCTTATTTGAGAGGAATTCCTTTAGATGCCCCTTCTTGAGGAGCTCGTTAATCTCCAGCTTCAGGGTGATACAGTCCTCCGTCTTGTGACAGTGGTCATTGTGGAAGTCGCACCATCGGTTAGGTTTCCGGTTGGCGTCTGGAGCCTTCATCTTCGGAGGCTTAAGATGCTTACTAGCTCAGGCTTTTGAGATGGACATGTGAGAGATGTCAGGTCATGTTGATACACTCATTCTTTCAAGTTGAGGCAGGGGGCGATTCTGATATCTGCCCCTGCTATGTCTGCTGGCTTCCTTTGGGGACCTGAACTAGGATCCTTCATCACGATCGCTTCTTAGCTGCTTGCTCGGTTTAGGCTCTTGCTTCTGCTGGGCCTTAGCTCGACTCGTGACGTCCTCTTCTCATCTTACTTGGGCCTAGGCCCAGGATATGACGTCTTCCATTGTTTTACATTGGTACTTGGTTAGCTCCTTGTACAGGTCTCCGTCAGGGAGCAGGCCCCTCTTGAAGGCAGAGATAGCTGTCCCTGTGTTGCACTCGGGAATGGCTACTTTTTCTTGGTTGAAGCGCGCGATGTAGGCCCTAAGAGGTTCAGATCTGTGCTGGAGTACTTCGTAAAGATCGTTGGAATTCTTTTCCAGGTTTCTCCTACTGGCGAACTGCTCCACGAACTTGTCGCTGAGTTCTGTGAAGGATCTTATGGACTTCGTAGGGAGATTGATGTACCATTGGAGGGAAGGACCGGTCAGGGTTGAGCCGAAGCCCCTGCCTATGGTAGGTTCTCTCAATCCTTGAGGGATTGCAGCTGTGAGCATTCGTTGCTTGTAGAGAGACACGTGGTTGTCTGGACCACTGGTCCCATCATAGGTCTTCATGGTAGGGAAAGAGAATTTCCTCGGCATCTCGACTGAAGCGATTTCTTCCACGAAGGGTGTGTCAGAGTAGGAGCTGAGATCGCTTCTCCTGATAGGGGGAGCTACGCCTGGAAGCCTCTCTACCATCGACTGGATGGTGTTAAATCTTTCAGAGAACATCTTCTCGAGGCATGCAACGGCGGCTGGATCCGAGATCGAGGGGTCGTCGGGTGAGTATTCCTCGTTCTCCACGTCGGAGTCGCTGCTTATCGTCACCCGCGCTTTCCTCGTCGTAGTTTCCTTACCCTCGGGTTCCTTATCATCGGGGGCTGGGCGCCGAGTCACGCCGTCTTCGTCGATAGGAGTGGCGCCGGCATTTGTTGCCATTTTTCCCGAGATCTTGGTTCACCTCTTAGAGAAGATGGTGTTCGGCTTCGGGTGGCCCTACCTTCTCCGCGCTTCGCTGCAGTTATTGGGTGTGCTCGTCGAGTTTAGCTTTTAGGGTTTTAACTTCTTGAAGAAGTTCTGAGCTATCGCCGGCTATTTCTCGAGTCTTGCGGAGCTCGGTGATTTCTCCTTGGAGGGTATCGAGCTGGTTGAGGAGCTCGGCTAATCTCGGAGTAGCTCCGGTTCGTTCGACTGTGTCTTTGAGTGCCATCGTCACATAGTTGAATTACTCCCCTCCTTCTAGCGTCAAGCTGGTATGGTGTTTTTGTGTAGGGTCGTTTTAGTACTACGGAACACAAAAAGATTTGTAAGAGGCAAGAGAAATCAAAGAGAAGTAATAGAGAAGGAGACGTTTATTAGGTTAATAGAATAGGGACTACAGTGTTTGGTGTATAAACCCTAATTCTAGCCGCCTAGATCTAGTCTCTCAATCTCTTAAGTGTCGATCCCTTGTTCTAGGGTTTGGGTTCCCCTTTTATAGGTGTAGATGTCGGCTTATATTAGGTTCAACCTTTCCATATTGGCGAATATGGAAGAATTCCCTTAAGTGGAGAACTTCCATTTTACCCAGGGGTCGGTTTTGGAGTAAGGGTCGGGGCCGGGGAACCTGGATGCAGGGTCCGGGCCCTGGGTCCCTTCAGAACAGGGGTCTAGAGGCTGGTGCCCAGCCCGGAAGCTGGAAAAATCAGGTGCTTGGATATTTTTTCCCAACAATTTCTATTTCAATAATTATGGTGTTTTAAATAATATATTAATATTTTTAATTATTTTTGAAAAATAATAATAGTTATAGTTAATTGAAACATATAGAAGTGTGAAATTTCAATATTATTTATCTTGTTTAAGGCAAATTAAAAACAACAAAATTAAAACTATTAAAACTACAGGACACCAATCAATATATATTATTTATAGTCAGCTAAATATCAAATATACTACTAAATAAAAAAACATCCAATATGTTTATTTTAGCATTTATGGTGTGACTATTGTCATTATGTTTTAAAATTTTGAAACTATAGAGTTCTAGTGACTCTTGGTAGTGTTATGTATAATTGTAAGACTGTACTTGGCAAATATAGACCAATCTTTTAAGGTTTAACCTTAACTCTTGTTGATAGTTATTGCATAGCAAACTCATATAAGAAATTAACGTCATTTCAGTTTGAAAGGCCATCTTGCATATGTTGGTCTGAGACTTATGCTAGGAATAAAAATATATTTTTTCCATATAATTTCTTGTTAGAATTTCTACTTCAGTAAACAAGTTTGTAGGTCAAATTATTAGTAATATTGTCCATTGCAAAATCTTTCTCTTTGATTTCAGTTCTTTAGTAGCATGACCTACAATATTCCATTTCAAAGCCATTTTCTTTTATTTTAATTTTGTAGTATCATAATCTACAATAGCATAACCAATTTTATATGTCAATAAGAACAAATACACATAAGCTAATCACACATAAGTATGATAGTCACATTATTCATTAAACTTACATAAAACAACTTGTACAAACGCTTAAGTATAATTGTGACAATAACTAATGTACAACAGCATGATAATAATATATTTAAAAAAAATCAACATAACTTTAATGTGAAAATCAAGATGTCACATGTTATACCCAAAAAGAATAGATCACGCAAAGATGTGAATTAATATACAGAAAAACTCATTTAATATTATTCTTGTATCTCTTATTATATTTGCTACCAAAATATAAGAAGTGACAAAACATGAGAGAACTTAATCACACATATATATATATACATGTGAATAATTGTAGCTCCTTTTGATTTATAATTTGTAAAAATAATATCAACTATTTTAGTTGGAAAGGGGATTATTCGTAAAAATATTAGAATTAGTTATTCGAAAAACATTTTGATTAGGATTTGAAGAAATGAAAACTACTTAAACACTCTTATACAATTTTCTTACGTTTTTTATGTTAAGAAAATGACAATTACTATTAAATATTTTCTTTTCTAACAGTTATATTTTCATTAGAAATTTATAAGATGAAAGTTGGTATTAAATAAATGATTGGACTAATATTTTTTTGTTTAAAATTTTTAAAAAGAAAAAAGTAAATACAACTTAGGGTTAACAAAAATAGCATTTAAGGAGAAATATGACCAAAATAAGTTTTTATTAAAAGGTATATGCAATTATACCCTTGTATTAATTAATATAGACTTAGGGTTTAGAGTAAAGGGATGTGGTTTTGGGTTTAGGGTTTCAAGTTTTAAAAAAATAAAAATAAATATTACAAATTTCAAAATAATAAGGTCTATTTTTGTCATTTTATTTTTTGAATGTTATTTTTGTGAAAAAAACTTAAAAATGTCTATTTGAGAGGATTGCCCTTTTATTAATCATCAGATATTTTATCACATAACAAAATTTTAAAAGGAAAATAACTATCAAATAATATTTTCCAATTATCTTTTTTCTGAGGATTTTAGAAAAGGAAATCTAGTATTAGATAACTTATTTTACAAATATCTTTGTCTTTAGGATTTTTAAAAAAGAAATTTCTAAAAATCCCTATTAAATAGTTTAAGAACGAATTTTCTTTTTTTAAAATAAATAATTTTGAAAATTTAATTCTTTTAAATTTTTTTTTTACTATTTTATTTATATATATATTTTAATCATGAGATATTCTAAAACATCTCAAAATTTCCATCAAATAATTATTTGCTATTATATTAGAAAATTGCTATTAAATAATATTTATACTTTTTTTTTAACAAAAATCAGTTTTTGTATCGTAGTATATTTATTGTTAATTATGATATAATTTAACACATATCACAATTATAAATATATAACTTTATATGTTACAATCATGTTAATTAGAAATTTTGAATAATCAACCTCAATATAATATCTTACAAATTATTTTTCAAAATCTTTTACACATTTGTTTCAAATTTCTTTTTTTTTTTGTTTAGGATTTTTGAAAAGTAAAATTATAAAAATACTATTAAATAATTTTTAAAGTTACTTTTTACAAATAAATAAAATTTTAAATTTAATTTTTCAAAATTCTTTTTTATTATTATATATATATATAATCATTATATATTTTAATACATGACACAATATTAAAAAGAAAATTATTATTAAATAATGTTTTACAACTATCTTTTGTTTAGGATTTTAAAAATGGAAAGTTACTATTAGATAATAGTTATAATTAATAAATACATAACTGTCATATTTACAATCATGTTAATCATTATATTTTAATACATGTCACAATATTAAAAGGAAAATTAGTATCAAATAATCTTTTACAACTATCTTTTGTTTAGGACTTTAAAAATAGGAATTTACTATTAGATAATAGTTATAATTAATAAATATATAGCTTATTTACAATCATGTTAATCATTATATATTTTAATACATGTCACAATATTAAAAAGAAAATTAGTATCAAATAATTATTTATAGCTATCTTTTGTTTAGGATTTTAAAAATGGAAAGTTAGTATTAGATAATAGTTATAATTAATGAATATGTAACAGTCATATTTACAATCATGTTAATTTGCAACTTTGGAGAATCAAGCTCAATACAACTTTTTTACAAATTATTTTCAAAATCTTTTACAACTCTTTTCAATTTTTTTTTTGTTTAGGATTCTTAAAAAGTAAAATTTCTAAAAAAATACTATTAAATAATGAAAAAATTACTTTTTACTAATAATTACATTTTAAATTTACTTTTTCAAAATTTCTTTTTATTAACTTATATATATATATATTTAATCATTATATATTTTAACACATGTCACAATATTAAAAAGAAAATAATAATGTTTTACAGTTATCTTTTCTTTAGGTTTAATAAATGGAAAATTACTATTAAATAATAATTATAATTACTTATTTTCTTAGAAAAATGTTTTTGTTATTATCTTAGTATATTTTTTTTTAATTATGAGATAGATTCACACATGTCCCAATCTTAAAAGCATAATCTTCATGTGTCATGATCATGTTAATTAGTAACTTTGAAGACCCAAGATTTATATAATAAGATTATATTTTGATTAGGATTTAAAATAAATTATTAGTATATAATTATTTCAGTAAATATCAAATATTTTTTAAAAGTGGAATTTTTCCAATTCGTTTTTAAATACCTCTACATATTTTACACTTTATTTATTTTAGTTAAACTGACTTTAGTATTATATTTATCATCAACTTCTTAAAACCAATTATTAATTAATTAAATCATATAATTGTCTTTTGTCAGGATTTAAAAAGAAATATAATAAAAAATTCTCTTTTAGTTTTAAAAATGGAAATTAAATTTTCAGATTATTTTAATATTCTTTGTTTATATTTTTTTTTAGTGAAAAACTGTTATTTAATACATGCCATGATCTTAAATATATAATTGTAATGTGTCAGGATCATGCTAATTAGCAACTTAAAAAAAACTAAGTTTGTAATTAACTTAAACCCATGTTTTAAAAAAAAATACTATTGTTAAAATTTTATTTATATGAAAATATTAAAAAATAGAAGTTTATATATCCAACACTTCTACCTTTATGGCTATATTCATCTAATATATTACAATTCTCTTTGGTTTAATATTTTTAACAGGAAAAATAATTTTAAATATATATAAGAAAATATTTTGTAAATATTTTAATTTGTATATAAATTTATCTTAAAATAATGTTTAGTGTTAGTTATCTTAGACCATATTTTTAAAAAGAAATGCTACTGTTAAAATTTTATTATACGGAAGTATTAAAAAATGTTTTTTGTTTAAGAATTTTAAAAAAAGAAACGTATCTTTTTAGATTATTTTTATATTCTTTTGGTTTAATTTTTTTAAAAGAAAATTTTTTATTTAACACATATCATAATCTTAAATAGATAATTGCCATGTATCGCAATCATATTTTAGCAACTTTGATAAACCAAGCTTGTAATTATTTTCCCATGTTTAAAAAAGAAATATCTTTGTTAAAATTTTATTTAAATGGAAATATTAAAAAACTTTTTTGTATAAGAATTTAAAAAAAGGAAAGTTAACTTTTTAGATTGTTTTTATATTTTTTGGTTTAAGTTAAAAAAAAAACCTGTTGTTTAACATATGTCATAATCTTAAATATACAATTTCCATGTTTCATAATCATCTTAATTAGTAACTTAAAAAATAATATTATTAAATATTATTTATATGAAAATAAATTTTTTACAGTTTTTGTTTAAGATTATTAAAAAAGGAAACTAACTTTTTAAAGTTTCTGTTTAACATTTTTTAAAAAGTAAAACTAATTAAACAAATTAGTTTAATCAAAATATTAAAGATATTAGTTTCTGTTTGAGATTTTTGTTTTATTTTATTTATATGAAAATATTAAACAAATAGAAGTTTCTATATCCGACACTTCTACCTTTTTTATATGTATTCACGTTTGGCTATATTTATCTAATATATTACAACTCTCTTTTGTTTAATATTTTAACAGGAAAAATAATACCTAATATTTATAAGAAAAATATTTTAATTTGTATAGAAATTTATCTTAAAATAATGTTTAGTGTTAGTTATCTTAGACCATTTTTAAAAAAGAAATGCTATTGTTAGAATTTTAATTATATGGAAATATTAGAAAATGTTCTTTGTTTAAGAATTAGAAAAAAAGAAAAGTATGTTTTTAGATTATTTTTATATTCTTTTGGTTTAATTTTTTTAAAAAGGAAACTTGTTATTTAACACATATCATAATTTTAAATATATAATTGCCATGTATCGCAGTCATATTAATTAGCAACTTTGAAAACCAAACTTGTAATTATTTTCCCATGTTTAAAAAAGAAATATCATTGTTAAAATTTTATTTATATGGAAATATTAAAAAAATCTTTTTCTATAAGAATTTAAAAAAAGGAAAGTTAACTTTTTTAATTTTTTTTATATTTTTTTGGTTTAAGTTTTAAAAAAAATAAAAAATAAAACATGTTGTTTAACTTATGTCATAATCTTAAATATAAAATTTCCATGTTTCATAATCATCTTAATTAGTAACTTAAAAAAATACTATTATTAAATATTATTTATATGGAAATATAAATTTTACAGTTTTTGTTTAAGATTGTTAAAAAAATGGAAACTAACTTTTCAAAAAGTTTCTGTTTAAGATTTTAAAAAAAGTAAAACTAACTATTAATTCTTTTGGTTTAATTTTTTTTTACAAAACTGTTATTTAACACATGTCATATCTTAAATATATAATCACCATGTGTCGCGATCATGTTAATTAGTAACTTTGAAAACCAAGCTTTATATAATAAGATGTATTTTTGAAAAATAAATAAGATAGTTTCTATATATATTGTGTGTTATCTAAAATTATATTTTCAATCAACATACTAAAAAATAAAAAAATGTGTTATTAAATTCTAACAACAAAATACATGATTTTCAAAAAATTGATTATAGTCGAGTGTTTCTAATTTGTTTTCAATTTGATAACAAAATATTTTAATGAAGACTTTATTAAAGATAAAAAGCTTAATGTTCCAATTAATTATGTATATGCGCGGGAGAAACACCTATTTATATTTGTTGACATTGTATCTAAGTCAAATGCAAACTAGTTTAACCAATTTGAATAGATTGTTTCAGTTATTGTGTTGAATATCCATTCAAATATACCATTTCATTAAAAATAGGATAACGTCAGAGAACTTTACAATTCTTGGTATCTAAAATCTTAGGCTTAATGAGGAAGGGATCGTAGTGTGTGAAAACAAAGAAGGAAGATAAGCCCAAGTTATCCTAGTAAAAATAAAAACAAATCCTCGTTTTCTCTCTACTTTACTTGAAGGAACCCTAGCCACCTTCACGTTGTGCTGCGGTTCGATGCTTTGGCTAGGTGCTCGTCCGGTGCCGGAGATCTGCTCGCGAGGATCAAAGGCTGAAAGTTACCCATTCAGAGAGTCGGAGATTTTGGAGAAGCGGCGAGGTGAAAGGAGTGCTGGGTGTTCAGAGAGTCGGAGATTTTGTACTTTAGATTTAAGGTGGTGCTTTCACGGTGGCAACACGTGACTTTCTCAGGAGCTTTCTCTTCCTTGAATCTCCGGATCCAAAAGTGGTGATGCGTTTCTCGAAGGAGTGGAATCTCGTATTAGATACAAAGTGTTCCACATTGAAAGTTGGAAAGGATATTAACTAGTATATAAGATAGATGGGCCAATCCACTTATCACCAATTGGTTGTAGGTTGAAAGCCCATCTAGCTTAATATGGTATCAGACCCTTTGATCCACAAAGTCCAATTCGATACTCATCGATTTGGCCCAACGATGGCCCATCGATCCTTGCCTGAGCATTCCGAGATTGACTCTCAAAGAACAATCATCTCGAGAGGGCATATTAGACACAAAGTGTCCCAAATCAGAAGTTGGAAGGGATATTAACTAGTATATAATATAGATGAGCCAATCCACTAATCACCAATTGGTTAAGCTAGATAGGCTTTCAACCTAAAACCAATTGATGATAAGTGGATTTGTCCATCTATCTTATATACTAGTTAATATCCCTTCCAACTTTCGATGTGGTACAATTTTTATCTAATAAACCCTTCGAGATGATGTATCTTTGAGCGTCAATCTCAGAATGCTCGGACAAGGATCGATGGGCCATCTTTGGGCCAGGTCGATGAGGATTGGACTGGACTTTGTGGATCGAGGGCTATGATACCATGTTAAACTAGATGGGCTTCCAACCTAAATCCAATTGGTGATAAGTTGATTGGCCCATCTATCTTATATACTAGTTAATATCCCTTCCAACTTCCAATGTGGGAAACTTTGTGTCTAATACGTTGGTCACTGGTGGTTGCTCTGATCTGAAGATTGGTAAGTGAATGCTCTTTTGATCTTGTTTGGGAAGGCGTTCGGTGGTCCTTCTTATGGAGACGCTTGCAGGAGATCTTGTTCGTTGTGTGCCGATGAAGATCCCCTGAAGACGATGCGTGCAGTTACAATTGACTAAAGTTATTCTCTAAGTCGTCTATGGCTTGATTCTTTCGGGAGTTTGGCTCACTCTCTCTAGCTCCTATAGTCATGGTGTCTCTACTTTACTCCTTTTAAAAGCACGGCATGGAAAACCGACAGAAGTAGGTGCCCTTTGTATCAGTTTTTTCAAGCTTGGATTCACCTCCGGGTGATGTGGATAACAAGATTTTGTTTCTATCGTTCTCGAGGACAACATATGGAAGGTTTCCACATCTCAGGACATTGTCAGTCGGAGGCGTGGAGCTTTGGAAACCATATGGTAGAGTTTCCCTATTTCGGCGCCGGTGTTGTCTCTTGAGCTAACTGGTGGTTGTGCTCTATATTCTTGTTTACTGTGGACCTGGCTTGAAGTGTTGACACTACAGTCGCAGAGTCCGGTTTTGAATCTGTATCTCTCCTTTTGGGCCTCAGGTTCAGAGACGGTGAGTTTCTTTGGAGGAGGTTTCATTTGAGATGATGCACATTGGTGTTGTTGCTGCTGAGCCATGTTCTCCAATCATAATTTTTTGTGCCCAAGAGCTAAGAGTTAAAAGATAGTCTTGATTGGATGCCGGTTGTCCTTAGATTGAATCCTATCCCTTGCAACCAATGGTAATGAGCTTCAAATCTCTTGCAAGATGTCCTTTAAATCTGATGTCCTTTTTGAGAAATGCACCAGTTTTGGTGTTGTAGCGGTTGGTCTCAATCGGATCTTCGATACCAATTTCTCCTATCATCTCGGATATCTTGGAGGAATAGGATTGCTTATAATAGCTTTGTCATCTTTTCTTTTAGTGGTAGAATTAGTTGGTGTAAGGAATTGTTCATTTTGGATTGGATGAATTCATTTCGTTGTAGTGAAAAATTCATCGATCAGATAGTGTAGGATCCTTTTAAATGTTTATAGGTGATACTTGATCTCGTTAATGTATGTGGGGTTAAAATCTTTACTAGATTCCGACCCGCACGCCCGTGTGGGTGTTTAAAAGTAATTATATTGTTAAAAAAATTTCATACATGATTGATTGTGTATATTTGATGCTTATAATATTTAATATATATTTAATATGGTTTTATAGTCTATATGCATCAATTTTATTAATTGTTATAAATTATCATCATTTTGGTTATATATATATATAACAATGAAGATGAATTATCATTTATTTTTTGTTTATATATTATTTATTTTACTATAATAATATATTATTTATGTTAAATATTTTTTTTAGTTTTTAATAAATAAATAGGTATTAGATAATTTTTTTATTATAAATTTTGAACACATTTATTATACATATTTCTAAATGAAAGGAATATACATATTTTGAAGTTATTAATAAACATTAATTTTAGCTTTAATAGCTTAATTTGTTGGTTAGTTGAAATTTTTAGATATGTATATATTAAAAGGCTGATGATTAAGATTGCGCTATAAAAAAGGAAAATCTCATAATTAGATTTCTTATAAGGATTAGTTCCTTATAATAGGTAGGTGAAATATTGATTTTATTAAGGCATTTGAATTTTAATAAATGACAAAAAAATTCAGTGGCATAAAAGTGTAATTATTGAGGAAAACTAAGGGATATTACAAATTTGATAATCAATTTTAATATTTTAAGATATTTTAGATAGGTTAAATCTTGTATTCGTTAAAAATAGGTTAAAATCTTTATTTGGTTAATGAAAGTTGTTGGTGGAAAAAAAGGTCTCGGGCTTAATACGAGGCGTAGGAAAAATACAAAATCTATTTATCGCATCCGAGTCTTACTTCCACTTTAAATCCAAACTAGGAGATCCATCCGCGCGGATGCGCGGGTTTAATTTTATTATTTAATTTTTATATTTTTATTATTGGAATTTAAAATATAGTTTTAACATATATAAATTTTGTATGGAAGTAAAATTATATGTATAAAGTGGAAGGAGTTAAAAGAATAATGTTGTTATGATTGGATGGAGGCGAAATTGGTGTTACACTGTGTATATAGAAGAGAGATGTGGTTTCAATCATTGATTTATCCGTTGGTTTCTTTCAGAATGGTGAAGCTATGAAGGAGTTTAGAAGTTTTTGGAAGTTGTTCATGGACTTATGATCAAGTCTGAGGTTGATTATGTCCTTGGATCACAAACGTCTCAAATTATAAAATCTCGAAATGTTTTAAACAAATAAAGTGACTATACGCGTAGAAAACAAAAGCTGATACTTAGGCAATGTTTTGAAAGATCTCCTTGTACACGATATTCATGGTTTTTCTTAGAGGCTTACCGTGTTTATTGGTGATTAGAATTTTCAGTCATGATCTTGATTTTTCTCTTGAGACAGCAACTTACAACTGTCCATGATTAAAAACTGGTCTTGGAAGATACAATCCAACTTTCTGTAGTGTTTGAACTTGACTCTTATTTATAGTCATTGCAAAAGCAACGGCAATTGGGAATTGTCTACGATGCATCCTGAAAGCGAATCTTGTTTCTGGCGAAGATACAAACATTCTTGGTATTAAGACCCTTTCACCGCCTTCTCTGTCATTCCTGTTACCCGTTATAATTCTAGCCTCAATAAAATGATCAGCCAACTGAGTAATTTGTAGCTTTGTACCATTACATAAACCACCTTTAGGATCAATGTTCCTGAGTAGCATAACTATTGCACCAACCTTTAACTTCAAAGAATGGTTCGGCAATCCAGAGATCTTTATGCTATTTAGGAACTCCTGAGAGTAACACATGGTATCCTTTGGTCCTTTGTCAGATTTATCTATTCCATCAGAACTGAGATAGATTTTTTCTGCACCTGTTAAAAATATCAATCCGTGTATATAAGATTACATTCTTTGTTTCTAGAAACGCAAGATGTTATTTTTAAAACTAAAATGGTACCTGATAATTTTGATAGCATATACTTGTTAGTACTATCAAAATCTTGATTCCGTGGACTCAATATAGCTCGTTCCTGAAAAAAATTGGGATCTCTTTCTTCTGAAAATGGTGACCCGTATACTTCGTTCACTATGGTTTCTATTGGATTTTCACATTCAGTTATCAGCAAATCTTCAGGAATATCGGTCTCAACTTCTCCATCGTTTGGTTGGTTTATATTTCCATCAGCGGTATCTATAAGTCACTTTGAAAAAGCTTCAAGTTCTTTAGCTTCAGTATCAATAACTCCCGCCATTAGTCTCATGGTTTTTGTAAGTCTTAGAACCTTGCAGCTCTTCCACATATATGATGAATTAAGAGAAGCCAAATCAGTCTTTACTCTACCACCATTTGTTACTACCGGTAGAATCTGTATAAAGTCTCCTCTAAAGACAACAACTTTACCTCCAAATGGCTCATTACATCCCATTATGTCACGCAAGCTTTTGTCTAAAGTTTCAAAACAGTGACGGCTCATCATGGGAGCTTCATCCCAAATTATGAGCTTAGCTTGTTTTACCAATTCTACTTGATCTGAACCCTTTCACACTGTACATGTTGTAAAATCGTTTACATTAATTGGTATTCCGAATCTTGAGTGAGTTGTCCGGCCTCCTGACAAAAGCAAGGCAGCAATTCCACTGGATGCCACGTTAAATATTATTTCTCCTAAAGATTGAATTGCAGCACGTAGGATGTTCCAAAGGAACGTTTTTCATGTTCCTCCAAAACCATAAATGAAAAACATACCACCTTTGTCACCATTTACTGCATCTAGTATCTCTTAGTACACAGCTCTTTGATCATCTATTATCTTGGCTAATAGTTCTCTGTGTTTGAATATTTGCTCATCATGGTTGTAGTTTAGCTCGTCACTGATCAAAGTGTTAACATCAGTATCATACGCATAAGCATCTGGACGTGGCATACCTTTAAAAATTCCAGTGAGCTTCCATTGATACGCATGAGCGATTCAATCTCTCCCAAAGTTAGGCTCTTTATTTGATCTTCTGATAAATTCAAATCTGAAAGGAGAAAAAACTGAATTTAAAATTTACACAGAAGATATTGTATTAACTGTGATCTTCTGGAGCAATATATCCTCAGATAGTATTTTCCAAGTAGCATTCCATACGTTTTCTGGAGTTGTGACACTCTTTGATATCAGTATTATAGAAAATAGCCTTCGGAGATACTTTCCAGAGCTCTGAAGGCTTGCTTCTTTATTAGCTTCAATGTATTCTTTATCGTCGTCCAACAAACACAATGCATAACATGCATCTTTGAATGTCTCGTGGATATAGCCGTTTACTGTTCTTATCTCTTCAAAGCTTGTTGGACCTTTGACTATATTTAGAAAAACCCTTAAATAATACACTTCACCTAAAGATGGTGGTACATAAGTGATCCGTTCAATTGCAAAACCCCTCCGTCTTGATTTCCAAATTCTTTTTTTCAGATGCCAAACAAAGTATGATGGGAAGTCTGCATAAGTGAGATTTTTTGGTTCTGGATATATCTTATTGGCCTCCATCCAGGCTATAAACTTGGACTTCCCGACAGAAATTATGTTTATTATTTCTTCGATGGGGTCATCTTCATTGTAAACAACCAGTTGTTGACCTGGAAGATGGAATGATAGTTTTTCTACTGATGTAGTTCTATAGTGAGTAGAAAAAGCAAGAGTTCTCCAAGTAGCTTCACATGCGGATATGTATCTGTAAAAATCAGCATAATTAAATTTTAGCTAATGAACATTAAGCATATTATTTTATTTTCAGAAGATACCTGCAGCTATAGTGTTTCTTTATTTCATCAACAATATCATCATTCTGGTCGTCTCTTCCTACGGATGCATTGACATAGTCTGTTCCTTTAGTAATATACTTAAAAAGGTACTTGATAGAACGTGTTTGGTTCCACCATTCAACGTTAATATGAGCACAGTAATGAAGTGATAGATCCTTACTGTATAGAACAACATATCTATTATCACAGTCAAACCCTTTCTTGTGAATTGTTCTTCCATCTTCTCTCTTTTTGTAAATAGGAAATCGAGCATCATCAACTTCAGTGTTAGGAAAGAATTTTGAACACTTGCCATCAATCATACATACATTAGCTTTATTAGAAGGTCTGCATGGTCCATGTGTCATATTATCTCCTACAACTTCGTACAAGTACGGTTCCTGATCTTTATCAGGAAGTTCTACACTTATATACTTGTTCACCGGTTGGCATTTTTGAATCTGGATGCAGAAAAAGCACCATATGTGCATGTGGTAGGTCTCTTTTCTAAAATTCAATTGTGTACAAAACTAAAACAAAGTAATAATAAATTAGTTTGTTTTGATTTGAAAAATATAGAAATATTTAAAATTATTAGAAATAGAACAAAGTAAATAAGATTTTACCAGCATTAACTTTTCCAAAAGTGTATTTCTCTCCTTTTTTTGGTAGATGGTGTATAAAACTATCAAGTTTCATTTTGAAAACCCTGCAGCATATGTCTGGCCTATCTTCTGATTTTAAGTTGTGTTTCTAAAGATACCTTGTAACTTCTGGCCACTTAGAATTACTAGTAATTGTAATGAAAACATCCGGATAACCATAATATTTGCATGTTGCCATGGCATCAAGATAGTGTTGCATCATATACCTTTTACCTCCTGGAAAGAGGATGGTATAAAGATTTTTTTCCCTTGGTCTGCTAAATTATAATCGCCTTGGTCAGCTGCTTTTTGAATATTGTCGAAGTTTTCAGACCGAAGATTTTTCTGATTAAAGAACAGATAACAGAGTCTATTTGTCTCAATCATGGTGTAGACATCTACCAAGAATTGTTGAAACAATCGGCCTGCCATCGTTATAGTATGAGATTCTCCTTCCCATTCTTGTATACGAAAAGCAAAATATTTTCGCACTGTCACAGTTTTTCTTTTTCGGCCAGCTGTATCAATAAAACCAATGTCGATTCCCAATCTGAATCCATCTTCACCATAAGGAAATAGTAGTGGATATTGGAGTGGGAAGTAAGCAGGATGTATTTCACTAATCCGTTGTAACTTCCCTAATCTACTCTCAATAATAATGTCATGGGTGTTCAAACCAATGTTGAAGTCACCTGAAATTAAACCTGCAACTTCATTTGCAGTAGGGAGGTTATGAGTTCTTCCATCAGCATATCTGTCACTTGGCAGCCTTAATCTCAATCCTTCGGTTTCTTTGGTGACATCAAACTTCTCTCTTGCTGATCTTAAGGCTTTGACATGAGGATTCTGAGCATCTAACATCTTTTTGAGAAGTCCAACTACCGATTCATCAAAACTTGTAGCAGATTCTTTTTTACTACACAAAACGTTTTAGAAAGTTATTACTAAAATATGTTCCAATATAATAAAAAAACGCCAGTCAATTGAGTATATACATATATAAATTCATTTATTACCTGTAAGCTTTTATTCTCAATTGTATCTCATTCACCGTATTGTGTATATACAGTTGCAAAAATGATGGATCTTTGTTGGGACCAGGCAAAAGATCACCTATCATGTGATAATTCTCACCACATATCTGAAATAAATAAGTTCATTTTCCATTGTTTAGAGAATGATTAATCTTCCCACCAAGTGATATGAATGAAAACATCATATTTTATGCTCTTATGAATTCATGAAAGTTTTTGTTTTTTTCATCTCCATTATAAAATAATGCTAGCAATGTGGCTGGTGGAGTCTTTAGTACTGGAAGCTTGACTTTGCCTTGTTTACAGCACATAGTAAACACAGGTTGTTTCTATTTGACTTTTTTTGTTAATCCGTTCACCCAACCACATGTATGCTTTACAATGCTGACACATATATAAATGATCACCGTCATCATAGTAACCTGAGATTAAGAAACCCAAATAAAATAAATTGTAGATTGTGAATTTTAAAGGGCAGCTTCCAAAAATGATTAGACAAAAGAATAATGTGAAATAATTACTATTATCTGATTCTCCTGGTTTGAAGGTTCTAGCTGCATTCCTGCATGTGCTAAATTCTTTCAAAGCAATCTGATTTTGTTTGAAATTTTTATTTTGATGTATTTCACTGTTCTTATCATGATGAATGTCGATATCATCATCAGAGTGATCGAAATCTGTAAATTTTTTATAAGTACTGAAATATTGGTAGAGTTGTTAAAAATACCAAATCGGTATTGAAATTAATTACCTCCTGAATCAGATTCATGCTCAGAGTTAGTTGCTATGAATGACATAAAATTCTCTGTATTGGTAGAGTTTATGAAAAGAAAAATTTCATGAAGACGGTGTTAAACATATATGTATTTGAGGCTATGATTTGAACATTTCAATGTTTTTAAATATATGTTGTTACCTTCTTCTTCATCGTTTTGTTGACCAAGTCCACCAACGTCATGTGTATCTACATATGTGGTTCCTGTAAAATCTGATAATATAATTTATTTTTCAGGTTCCTAAATTTTGTAAACTTTAGTATGTTGATTACATAAAATAAATTTTATTAACCTGAAACTGTGCTGCTCTTAACACCTTTTCCTTTTGCGTCAAGAATTTTCATTCTTTCTTCTCTTTCATTCCTTGAGCTTTGATTAGTAAGGTTGATCGTATATGATGTTCCAAGAGTTTTAGATGATTTATCCTTTCTTGGTCTGCCACCTAAAGTTATGAATAAGCAAAATTGTTAAACATCAATGGAGAGAATATCTCGTAGATGAATATCTTGGGCAGAAACAGAAATAGGGTAACGCTTTTGTAGAGGTGGTGGTACTTTTTCTTTATCAGTTATTTGTTCATCTTGTTCATCCATATTCACATCATCTGTTTCGTTTGGAGGAGGTTGTTTTTTTCTTGGTCTTCCATCTATGGTTAATATTGTCATGCTCAATCTGTAATATAATTTGTATGTATTTCATATTTTTGTAAAGTATATAGATTATCACTTACGATTTTGATATGGTTGTCCATGTATTGTGTTTTCGTTGTTTGGTTTTGTGGTTGAACGCTTCATTGTATTGATTTGCTTAGTATGTGAGTGCTTTATAATAGGAAGTGTTTAGAGCTTCGGAGACATCCTCTAAGTCAAGATTTGTGTTCTTTTAATGATATACACAAACCTTTCTATTTTATTGGTTAGATAAATTGTGAAATATACAAAATTAATGTAATTTTAATGTCATATATTTTATTGTCTTTTTTTTTGGCAAAGAAATCGGTTCTTATTGTTTTAGTAATATGAAAAAATCACGTTAGAATTATATATTTTCCATATTGTTTTTTTCCTCGTTTGTGTTTATCCTTTGACAAATTTCATTTTTTGGTTATCTATTAATTAATATATATATATATATAAACAATTGAATGATAAAAAAAATAGAATCATATCATCATATCATATGTTTTTACATGAGAATAATATATTCACCATAGTAGTTTTAATAATATTTTTAATTCGTAATATATTTTAAGGTTATTCTCTTATTTATGATGTTGTAAATTATCTGTATACATGTAGAGTATCAAAAGGTCATTAAGAACATGGACGAAAATTCCTTTCTTATTTAATTATAACATATTTTAAATTAATATCAATTAAATAGAACATAAAAAGTAAATAGAATTGCAACAAATGGAAATTATATTATTGATAAGGCATATCGTAGACTTGTTGAAATCTTAAATACGATCAACGAGCTTCCATTGATACACATGGTTGATTCGATCTCTTCCAATGCTAAACTCTTTATTTGATCTTCTGAGAAATTTAAATCTGAAAGAAAGAAACACATTGAAATTTAATTTAAATTATAAGCATTGACCATAGTAAAATTCTTTTTTTTTTGGGATCAAAAGGATCTTACTTGGATTATCATTTTTTTCCTTTCATTGCATAATATATTTGGTGATAGTATTCTCCACGTAGCATCCCATATGTTTTATGGAGTTATTGTACTGTTTGTCACTACAAGAAAACTCGTCCGTTACTAGGACGGGTTTTCCTCGTTATTTCCTAGTAAATTGACATTTATTAGGAACTTACGAGGAAACGCGTTTCCTCACAACACGTTCATCGTAAAGCCTTTTTCCTTGTAAAGTCCTAGCGAATTTACGAGGAAACTTTTCCTCGTAAGGCTGTGGTGGGCTTTTCCTCGTAAGGCCCTCGTAGGCTTTCCTCGTAAGCTCGTAGTAAGATTTTCGTCGTAAGATCGTAGTGATGAATTACGAGGAACTTACTAGAACCATTTACGAGGACTTTACTTGGAATCATTTACGAGGATTTTTCTTCGAAATGTTTTTGCCCTATTAAAAAAATTAATTATAAATAATTATTTTATTTTTTAAAAATAAAAAAAATCAAATTATAAATAAAAAATAAAAACAAAATATTTTATAAATAACTAAATAATATACAATGAAGTTTTAAAATTCATAATACATAATATACAATTAAAAATAAATAAAAACTACAGATGCTGGTCGTGAAATTGCCGAGCGAACTCGTCCTGGCTCGCCAAATCCTGCTCCTCTCCTAAGTTGGTTGTCATCCGTGACTGTGATGGTGGATGGTGGTGGGTTGGAATCCCTCCGCATTCCCGTCTCTGACGCAACATCTCCTCCAAATGCGGGTTTCCAACCGCCATAATCTCGAGAACAACGGTGAGAGAAGTCACATGCTCGGTGAGAGAACTCACACGAGACTGCGTCGCCTGCAACTCCGAGCTCAGCTGATCATTGACATCGTGCTGCTCCTGATGATAAGACGATGTCGCTGCAGGAACATCGTTAACCGAGCCAATCCTGATGATACGCCCCTTTTTCCTTAGGGCGACCTGTAAATAAAAATATTAATTAATAACATTAAGAAAAAAATTTTAAAAATAGTAAAAAGTAATAGTAAAACAAATTATTTACCTCCTCGTAAATCTTATCCATGTCAACAGTGGATAATATGACTTGACTCCCAGTCTGCTGAGTCAGCTGGGCCTGGCGTTCGTCAACTCGAGCAACAAGCTCGTTGTAGATCCGCTCGGAAGCAGGATCTACAAACTGCCCACTCTTTCTCATGTGGGTCCGCTCGTAAAGGTCTTTCAGAGATGGATGAACTCCCGTCTCTTTAGCCTAATTTTTTTTTTAAATTAAATATTAATTTAGAATATATATTAAAGTAAAAATTAAATAGTTATAAAAAACCATCTTACCATGTCTAGACGAACTCTCCCTTCAGGTTTTCAGCCCGTGGTGTGAAGCACCTTCGTGTTGCCATGCTCGTCTTTGGTCATGCGGTTCCCGGAGTTTGTGTTGGAGGTTCTGACCGAATCCGGCAACCCCCAATAGCTGATGAGGCCATCCCACACCGTGGTTGTGAGGCAATCGGGTTTCCCGCGCTCGTAACCGTCCACCTGATTTTAAAAAAAGTTAGAATTATAATTAAAGTCAATATATATAATATTTTAAAACTATATATATATTATAATTTATAAATCTATATATACCTCATAGTCGCCCTTCCAGTTGTAGACCATATCGAGCAATCGTGGTTTTGCCTTGGCCTCAAACTCATTCTTCACCCGCTGGTGAATCCCAATAGACCAACGATACTTTTGCTGTAACCAGAAAAAATAAAAGACGGAGTAGTTCAATAATATTAATAATTATAAATAATTAAAAATAAATTAACGAATTAAACTTACAGCGAACGATTTGAACCACGTCTTTTTTGTGTGGCTCGCGGTCATCTTCCAGTTTGGAGCTGGATCGGGAAAGTATCCCTTGATACAGTCCGTGACGCTAGATCCGACACAATTGTCAAGACCAAACCTGGAAAGACACAAAATAAATCATTAATTAGATTAATTTCTAAATATTATGTTAATTAAGAAATAAATAAAAAAAACTTTTTAAAAGTTAAAACATACCATAATACGTTTTGGCCGTCCCGTCGTTTAGGATCTAACTCCGCCAGCCCTTCTCTGCCTGGAAGAGCCAAAATATCCTCCACCGTGTACACCGCAAAGGGTGCGTTCGGCGGCACCTGCAAATCGGGATGAACCCCGACCGGTGGAGGAGGAGGAGGAGGTGGTTGCCGGGACGCCGTAGAAGCTCTCTGAGTCTCGGGAATCGAAGATGAATCTAGAGCTGACGAAGATGAACCCGGAGCATCCTGACGCCCAAACATATCTCCGTAGCTTATCCCCTGGAGAGATGACGACGTCCTCTTACCAGCAGCCTTAGCAAGCTTGCTCTGTCTAGGCATCTAAATTTTAAAAAAAAAAACAGAAATCAAAACATTAATTCCCCGTATAATTTAAAAAAAACACTAAATAAAAAAGTAAACAAACCTAATCTAAATTACCTAAACTAACCTAATCTAAATTACCTAAACTAACCACCTAATCTAAATTCCCTAATCTAAATTCCCTAATCTAACCACCTAATCTAAATTCCCTAATCTAATCACCTAACTACGAATTAGAGAGAACCTTTAGAGGATTTAGAGAGAAGGTTGCTAGCAAATGAAAACCCGGATTGCTCGAGTATATATAAGGAATTTTGTTTCCTCGTAAAGCCCTAATAATGTTACTAGGACCTTACGAGGAAATCGCTATGCCCGTGTTTTTATTTCCTCGTAAGGTCCTCGTAATGGGTTTACTAGGGCTTTACGAGGAAAACCCTTTACGAGGAAATTGCTATGCCCGCATTTTTTTCCTCGTAAAGCCCTAGTAACACCTTACTAGAACATTAAGAGGAAATTGATATGCCCGTGTTTTCTCTTACTAGGGCTTTACGAGAAAAGGGTTTATAAATCCCTAAACTCGAAACCCCAAACCCCAAACCACAACTTCCTTAACTTATAACCTCTTCTACAACCAAACTCATAACCTCTTCTACACATAAACCCCGAACCCCAAATGCAAATTGATTTTGTGATTAAACAAACTTAAAACATATTTAATCCAACTTAAAACAAATATAATCCAAGTTATAAACATACATAATTCATTCGGATACATTGTCGTAATCTGTTGAAACTTCATCATTTTCTAAAAACTCGTCGTCTACACCTTCGTCTGTTGAGTGATCAGGAACATCTTCGTATTGACGATTATGCGAATCAATGAGTAGGATGTCATCAATTTCTGCTTCAGCTTCCTCGATCTCATTGGTGTTTTCTTCTTGTAATGGTGGTTCTTCTCCAGCGATTATTCTTCCTCGAGGTGTAACTTTGATAACAGCTAACCAGTTTATTCCTGAGGTAGTAATCCGAGGGTATGGAATGAAGCAAACTTGATCTTCTTGGGAAGCTAATATGAAAGGCTCGAACTTGTTGTACCTACGAAAATAAAGATCAATACGTAAAAATTAATTAATATTGGAAACCTGGATATTAAAAAAAAAGAATTTGGTGTACCTTCGTCCACCGTTGACATCAACTACACCGTTCTTGTTGATCCGAACACCTCTGTTTACGACGGGGTCGTACCACTCACACTTGAAGATAACGCATTTCAAACCCATACCCGGGAATTGAACTTCATAAATCTCCTGCAAGATCCCGTAGAAATATGTTTCGCCTTTCACACATATTCCATAATTACTTGTCGCCCGGTGGCTACCATAGTCGTAGGTATGAAAAGTATAGCCTCGGGTGAAATACATCGACGATGTAGTGACCTTTGCAACTGGACCTTGAAGTAATTCGCGAAACCATGCGGGATACTTAGGATCGTCATAATCAACCTGCAACAAAAAATAAAATACATTA